>JAOTRA010000034.1:6565122-6576167 GCA_026260255.1 Pseudolaguvia tuberculata
ACATACATACATACATACATACATACATACATACATACATACATACATACATACATACATACATACATACATACTGTACACACATACTGTACATACATACATACATACATACATACATACATACATACATACATACATACTGTACATACATACAAACATAATGTACATACATACATACATTCATACTGTACATACATACATACATACATACATACATACATACATAGAGAACCGTACTTGAGACAAACACTTTTTAGTGACACAAACAATAAATTTAATCTTGTGGTTTTATTTTTTTATCAAATATGAGTTTTGATTCTGAAGCTAGTTTAATTTTCATTGTTTGTCATTGCTTGTTTTCAGGCATTTTGCTTTATTTGATAGATGGTGACAGGACGGTGATAAAGCAGAGAAAAGGTTGAGGGGACGGAGAGAACCATAATCGAAACAAACCTGGGTTACCAGAACGCAACAGCTCAGAACCCACTACACTACGGCACCAATGTTAATTGTAATACATTCTACTTAATGTCTGGGATTACTTTATTCACTACTAGGACATGACACACATTAATAAGATTCAGCTATTGTTTTTTATAATGTTGAAGGTTTTAATCAGTGCAAAATGGAAACCCAATACATACAATCACACCACGCTTATTTTATGTGCATTGAAAATGAATAATTTATCTCATATCATCAAATCACATCCATTGTCTTTTTCATTACAGCCTATTATACACCATTATATATACACAGAACTAACACACTTTAGGTAGAAAAAGAGCCTAAATCATGCACACAAATGCTGAAACAGACTAAAAATGTACATTCTACAAATCCTGCTCTCAACACTCAAATGTTGTCACAAATTGATTAGAATCTTAATGAAAAGACTACAGTGTACCCGAGTTTAAAATTCTTATTGGTAGTAAAAAACAACTTATTAATAATTACCAGACCCCTTTCGAAATTATCTACAAAAAGGTATGATCAATGCAGTGTCCAAGTTGAGATAAAAAGTTGAACCAGAAGTAAGGACAGAAGGATAGAAGACGGAGTAATATGTTAGAAGAAGAGAATGATTGGTTCCCATTATGCTTGAGTCTGGACTGAGGAACTAAAAAAACGGATTCTGATCACTCTGATCAGTCAGATTTCTAGTAGGAGTAGAAGAACAGAAGAGTTCTGAAAGGTAACTAGAGACCTGGTTCTATACAGATTTTGACACCAGTTAAAGAAATTTCAAAGCAATTCCCCATTGAATAGGCAGTCAATAGTGGGCCCTCAATATCGGGTTACCCTGTTAAAGTATGCTTACCAACTAGTTTAATCCCCTTAATTCACAGTCATGACTGGTTCTACATTCAGTCAATGTTTGATCTTATACCTTTTTGTATGTTTGTAGATTTGCTACTGATCTGCTCGTTTGTCTCTTCGGTGCTCATCAGAAGCTCGCTAACTCCAGCAGAGTGAGCCAAGCTCTAGTTTTAAAACATTATCAGAACACAAACACAAACACCCACTAGAAGCTGAAGCAGGGACTTAAATAGTTGGTATAGATCCATTTATTCAGGAGTAGCTTCTTAGCAAAACCTCATATCACTCTCGTTTGTCAAACACTCTGGTGGAGTATCATTTAAGCAAAACAGGATGCATTTGCATGGCCTCAAAACAATGGCATCTTACATCACACTTAGTAATGCTAGATTGGATTGTAAATTACCAGACCAATTTACAAAGTAAACATTTTAAAATACCGGCTTGAATATGTGGGTTCTACACTTAAAGTGCTTTTTTTGTCTGACGTATCTAATACATCTGCCAATACTGCTCAAATGGGTCAATGTAGTAGATTCTTCGGCTGCTCCCGTTAGGGGTCACCACAGTGGATCACCGTTTTCCGCACATTCACATGGACACCCTTCCTAACGCAACCCTTTCATTTATCCGGGCTTGGGACCGACACTACTTGTGCAACCCTAATGGCTGGGATTCTGCCTAATGTACATGGTTTTGGACAGTGGGAGGAAACCCACGAAAGCGCGGGGATAAGATGCATACTCCTTTTATAGGGTCTAGACCTACAGACAGACAGAACAAAAGACTAGGCTAATTCGAGGTTATAGAAGAGCCCTTATGTATTTATGGGAAATGTCTCAAACAACTTGTCTTTTAGAAGTCACTTTCCTAACTGCAGAATCATCGGTTACTTGCTTTGGTTTCCTTCCTTTCCAAAGTGTAAAAAAATATTTAAAATAAATAAATAAAAAAAACCTTGACTTTTTCCACAATGTCTGTGAACTCAGTTATAGTTGGCCATTTTTGCACCTAAAATGTCATATTAAGTTTGGAGATTATGAAAGCGTAACCAAAATACATTTTAAATTGATTTAAATCTGATCACTTAAGTCACATCAGGAGGTCTGAGACATCGCCGCATTACGTTAGTGTAACCGCATCTGTCTCTGCAGTTAACAACCAAAACCAGTCCTCTCACGTGACGTGTGGGTTCGGCAAAAGTTTTTAAAAAGATTAAAATGTAAGTGTCTCATTTCTGAAACTTTTCAAATGGGAAAAAAAAAACACAGAGGTATTGTAAGAAGATTGTTCGTATTCGTGCTCGTCTCGATTATTAGGTCTACAGGACACAATTCATATTGCTCAATAATGGATCGCTGATATCACACAAGGCCCACAGGCACTCAGCAGAAAAAGGGAAAAGAACTGCTGTTCTGACTGCTAATGCTGAGAGCTCGGAATCCAATCAAATAAAAAAAAGGGTACACCTTGTTAATCAGCTACTGTTCAATAATTAGCTCCCAGTGGACTTAGTGAGTGAGACAGTGAGACAAAAAACAAAAGAGAGAGAAAGCGAGAGAGAGTACGATTTGTTACACAGCTGGGTATCATCTCAATGTCATCTTTGCTTATTCAGCAATTAGTGTTCTCTGGGACTAACTGAGCAGACAGACAACCCAGCAAGTAAAAAGAAAAGAAAGCAAACAGTACATTTGCTTAACAACTATACATGGTTTTTGTTTGCGACATTTTAACCATCCAGGAATGTCAAATGTACATGAGAGAGAGAAAGAAAGAGAAGGAAACACATCTGCTCATGTCGGCTAATTGTGGGGAAATACAGACTACTTATAGGAGCAATGAGGGGGGTAATGACAAAGTAATTTTGACTAATTTCGCTTGGCTCACTCTACCATTCTGTCTGATTGTGTGAGAGCCTTTTGCATCATTATAGCAACATCTGCAGTGACTAACCGAGCGTATGCCGGCTAGGGAAAGACAGGAAAGATAGGAGAATAGAAGAGTGTGAAGAAAGAGAAGGGACGAGGCACAATGCAGGACATATAGAATACAAGGCTTAATGTAGACACTTCCTCCTGCTCCGAGTTAAGCTATGCAGAAAATATTTTTTAATTTCTTTTTTTTAAAGAATGGAAGCACAACTGAATCAGGGTGAGATGTTTTCCATAATCGTCCCTGACAGCTGACCACCCTGATGTGAACCAGGTCAAAAGGTTAAAGGGTTCAATTGCTTAAGTAAAACAAAGACAAGAAAAGAAATAAACTAACCAGAGCGAATGGTTCAGTTAATCTGGCTGGAAAAATCTTTTACAACAACAGGCTTTATCATTTCATCTGATTCCTCGCTCAGGTACATATAAATGCTTAGTCAGATTGTATACAAAAATCGGTTCGTAGTGTTGGAGTGGAAAAATAAGATAAGCGGCATTAAATTTCTTTTGTTTTAAAAGAGATGGGTGTGACACCACACACACACACACACACACACACACACACACACACACACACACACCCTATTTTTTGCTTTTCGTTTTGGGTTTTTTTTGACACACATGATCCCACACACTTTAGCCTTCTCCATTTACACTTTCTCTGGAGAAAAAGAAAGTAAATCAGTCAGCAAAATAATACAACAACTGTATTTCTCTTGGCCTTATCATCTCTTCTCTCTTTGTGCATTTAACAACATGGACTGATGGGAAAAAACCTTTTCAGCGTGATTATATAATCCAGCATTTCTATCATTATGGAGAAAACTACGTCAAATTACGTAATATTTGGTGCTTGAAAGAACAGGCATTTGCAGTATATTTACTCATTTGTTTAGTACATCGGCATGGTTAGAAGTTTCCATGCTATTTTTTTAAGCAATATTGATACTTTCCCATGTTAATGTGACCGGTAACCGATATGCAGAACCGATACATATTCACTTCTGGCTGGATGGTTCAATATCCAGCGCCACCAAGCTGCTACAGCTGGGAATTAACCTTAACTCATTCATTCATATTCTTACCCCCTTATTCCCTAATTCAGGGTTACAGGGGTCTACTGGTGCCTATCCCAGCACACATAGGGCGAGAGGCAGGGGTACACCCTGAACAGGTCGCCAGTTCATCTCAGAGCCACACGTCGACGAACAACCATTCATACACACATTCACTCCTATGGACAATTTTACAATCACCATTCGACCTAATCTGCGTGTTTTGGGACGGTGGGATCCTGGAATCAAACCTGGGATTTTCTTGTTGTGAGGCGGCCATGCTAACAACTATGCTACCGCGTCACCCGGTGCTTTGGCTAAGAGGCACCTCCTATGTCAGCAATGTAAATGTAACTTAGATGCTTATATACTATAGATACGGTATATCAATCCATGACAATCAAGGTATTCTAACCGACAGCATGGTAGCTTAATGGTTGCCTCACAGCAAGAAGAAGGCCCAGGTTCAATTCCCAAGCAGGGGCTTTTCTATGTGTAGTTTGCATATTCCCCCTGTGGGTTTATTCCAAGTTTCCTCTCACAATCTAAAAACCTGTATGTTAAGGTTAGAAAACCGAAAGTGCAGTTTATTTAGAACATGCCAAAACACCTAAAAGGAAAAAGATGACAATCACTGAAAAAAAAAAAAAACATACAAAATACTTAGATAAGTATATGTTAGCTTAACATAGCTTAGCTTGACTTGACTACAAACAAACAAAACTATAAAGACGTGAACTTGATTTAGCTAGAACGACACACCGCAGCAGTACAAAGACAAAAAATTATCCACAAAACGCTAGGTACAAGGATAAGAAGGAAGCCACTTTATTTTGTCAGATACATGATTTATACAGAGTACAACATATAATGAAATGTTTTTCTTCGCATATCCCATATTAGTAATATAGCAAATCGCATTGTACAGCGCCCCTGGAGCAGGAAGGGTTTAGGGTCTCAAGGACCCAACAGTGGCGGACTTGAGCCCAGGTCTTCCTTGGCAGTGGTGGAGCTTGAACCCAGGTCTTCCTTGTCTGCCGATCAACAATTCGGCACCTTAGCCATTTGAGCCACCACTGATGGGTTTATATATACATGTAAGACTACCAATGAAAACAAAGGGATCGCATGACACAGAACAGTAAACAAAAAACAGAAGAAAAAACTAGAACTTAAAACAAAACAAACATGAGAAAGAAACAGGTTATAAACATGGACAATCATAAACCATAAAACAACAATATGGAGCATAAACTGGTGAATAGGGCCAATATTATTGACGGTTGACATTCATTCATTCATTCATTCATTCATTCATTCATTCATTTATTCGTCTTCTTACCCGCTTATCCTTAAATTCAGGGTCACAGGCCTATCCTAGCTCACATAGGGCGAGAGACGGGGGTACACACATAGACAAACAACCATTCACACACACATTCACTCCTATGGGCAATTTAGAATCACCAATAGAAATCACTAATCTGCATGTTTTGGACTGTGGGAGGAAACCGGATCACCCAGAGGAAACCTATACAATTGTAGGTAGAACATGCAGTTTGACATAATGTTCAATATCCCAACAATGTCCTGTTCATAAACCCAACTCATATACAGAACACGTCCATGTTGCAGCTGATTCTATGGAGAGAAAAAAACAATTCTACAAATTAGCACCACAGTGTAGACGAGTCCAGCTGCTTTTCCTCATCATCAAGTCTTAGCACAGAGTCAGAGACCACCACAGGAGATACATTAGACTGAGTCACGACTGCTCAGCGTTCAGAATATTATCATCAGATACAGTTGGATCCCTTCGTGACCAGACTCTTATTATAGATTCTATTAAGATGAGTGAAAATTGGTGCCTGCCATCAGGGTTAGTGTACATTGTTTGTTTTATTTCCCAACATCAAAGCATAAAGGAAAGTATTAGGTATTACAGAAATAAGAAGGAATAAAAAGGGACAATAATGTAAAAAAAAAAAAAGACTATTGATGGCCAGTGCAAAATGTTCTTCCTATCTTAAATCTGATTTGAAGTATTTTTTGTCTGACCACTCTTCTAACTGTAATTCAGGTGATATTAGAGTGTTACTATTCTTCACAGAGACTGTGGATGATTTAAAAATGAAGAAATTACATGTAAAGAAGATTTATTAACAAATGTATACGTTTTTACTAAGAAATGATTAAGGATTGCACTGTTGCCTTATAATAAGAAGGCCCCGGAATCAAACCCATGCAGAACTCTATATTTTACCTGTGATTGCGTTGGTTTGCTCAGGGTACTTCGGTTTTCTTCCCCAGTCAAAAAACTTGCATGTTAGGGTTAATTAGTGATTCTAAACAGCCCATAGGAGTGACAGTGTGTGGACTGGTAACCTGTCTTCTCCCCCTTTCAGCAGACCTCCACCAACAAGCAGGTGTATAGATGAATAATTTAATAAGCTTGATTTACACAGAATCTAAATTTGTTAGTCGTCATGAGAAAAAATTATTACCCAGGGTCTCGATGAGACTATATCAGTCAAACAAAGTAACATACGTAGCAGGAAGAAAAAGCAGAATGTGACCAGTCTAATGATGTAACTGTACCAGAATTAACCATACATTATCAAAGAGATTTGTATAAACATATCATTTGGATTAAACTCCTATTTTACTATGTGCCAGTACACTATGTACTCGTATAGTCAATAAATGCTTAAATCGGATTGATTAACACCATCATAAAGCAACCAAACACTTAAATGACACTGATGCTGGTGATGAAGCACATGAGCTGGAGGTGAAGGTTGGGGCATGGCATAAAGCAGAACACTTAATGTACACTGATGCACAGTGCATTTTGTCCAGAATTGGTTTTTTAAAATTGGAAGCCTTGAGTAGTGGCAGTCATGTAGAGCAGAAAGAGGGTGAATCACAAATTTTCTAGAAGAATGACAAAAAAAATCTGTTTTAAACACGCATGGTTATGAATCCTGCACCTAAATACTGGATGGTGATTAGATCGTTGGTTGCAGTCATGTTGATGAGCATCAAAGAAGAATGAAGGCATGTACAGTCATAATAATAGATCATTTCTTTGCTAATCATATGTACATATGCAGAAAAATGGTTTAAACCATTTTAATTTAACATGGCGTGGATTTGCTAGTGTGGGTGAAAATTTTATTAGAAGGGAGCAGATAAAGCGATATGCAGGTCTTTTAGTACTTATAACTATATACACCAAAAAAAAGCAGTTTGTTAGGATGTGAATCATTTCCCTTCAATAATTAGATAAACTGAAATACAGAGATTCAGCTAATATTCTGGTAAAGAGGGGGAGGGAGAGACAATAGGAAATAAAGAGAGAAGGTCTCCATATTTTCAGATGGCCCACCCATGCTGCATGCTGATGAAAACCTGTGGTCCACTATAACTAAGTACGGATGAGTCTCCCACAGGGAAGATGGGAGTTTTTTTAATTTAAATTCTGCCACAGCTATAGAGCAGTGTGATCTTAGTCATGGTTGCCATCACAAATTGGCTTTTGGAGAAGAATTTTATTTTGGGGATTTTGTGCACAGTCAGGCTAACGACTGCTACTGCCGTGACTTAACTGTGTTGCAAGAAAAGTGAATTAATAATGAACACTTCTAATAATCAGATTAAGACGACATTCATTCATCCTTTCATTCATCTTCTAACCCGCTTATTCCCTAATTCAGGGACACAAGGGTCTGCTGGAGCCTATCCTGGTGCACATAGGGCAGGGATACACCCTAGACAGATCACTGGCCAGTCCATTGCAGGGCCACACATAGAGAAGCAACCACACAATCACTCATATGGGAAATTGAGAATCACCAATTAACCTAATGTGCATGTGTTACATACTGTGGGGGAAAACCGGAGTACCCAGAGAAAACCCACATTTTTATTTCCCATCACTGGTTACTAGAAAGCAATTCTTCTTAAAAACTATTGTCATTGATATCTACTATTGAATATGGGGGGACAATCAGAATGAGCTAATAACCGGATGAATGCGACAACTGGAAATAGACTGGAAGCTAAATCAAGAAGTACAAAGTATCATTCAAAATGTTAAGAACCATCCAAAGAGTGAACAACGTAAATGGCAGGACTGCAATGTGAGACAAAGGGAACAGCTTTTTGTTGTGAGCTGTGATTCGGTAGCAATGATAGGCAGACTGCTGAAGTGCAGGACCAAAGGTTAGAGCAAATGGAGGTGTGACATTTACACTTTATTGTACTATAAATATAGCGATTCTTAACATTCAGGGTGGTGTAATTTAAAATCTCATTAGGATGGGCATTCCTAAAAGGGGAAAAGGTGGCAAGGCATGTTCAGCAATTTTGGAAATAAACACAAAAACAATTTGCTTTTCATTCGTCAGAAATAGGATTAGTCCACAAGACGAATTACTGGCTAAAAAGACAATTTTCACATCTATAATGTTTCACAGAAACACTTCTTCTTTCTTCTTACAACAACAAATGCTTTTCTCTAAGAAAAATCATTTCTGTGTTTTATTATGTCAATGCTCGGTGGAGGTGATCCAGGATTTTTTTTTTCAATCAGCCGATCGTAACCATCTGATGTCATCAGTGTTTAGTGACCAAACATGAACATTTTTGCTTTAACTTTCATTTATTTATCTTCTAACCTGCTTATTCCCTAATTCAGGGTCACAGGTAGAGCCTATCCCAGACCACATAGGGTGGAAATGAGGAGTACAGCCTGGACAGGTCGCTGAGCCATCGCAAGGCTACCGAAAGATATCCATACATAGAACAACCACACACACACTATGTACATGATTTTGGACTGTGGGAGGATCCCCCATGCAAGGGCAGGAAGAATATGCTAGCACAAAAAAAACCCTTGCCCGGGAATCGACTCCGAGACATTCTTTCTATGAGGTGACTGTGCTAACCACTACTGTGCCGTCATAAAAATCACCTAATTTATGGAAACCCAACACTTGAGAAGTACTGAGGTGGTAGCATCATGAGTTACCTTTGGATGATTCTGTTTTATCTGCAATTATTATAGAACAAAATCTGATTTTCTAGGTCAAACCCTAAAACTGTTTAAACTTAGTTTCAGGTTTATTTTGATTTATTGGTCTCTTGGCTAACTCTTACAGGGTCTAGTAGGAACTGGTGTATTTGTAGGGAGCACATGGCATTTACTTGCTTGATTTAATTCCATTCCACTAATTACCTTTTTGACTTTTGACAAATGACTGAATACTAGATCTCATCATATTAATTTTAGGACTTGTGAGTTGCCCTGCCAGACCAACAGTAGGCAACAGAGAGTCATTCTGTGTCACTGGTCCAGTCCATGTGCTCAACATTTGTTGATGTCTTCTGATGTGAATTCCCTGTCCATCTGCCAAATTTTCAATAGTTTATTTTGGTCATGTGTTCCTCATTGTGGTTATGTGAGTCTTGTTGAATTTGCCCCAGGTTAAGTATTTATAACCCTGTGTCATGGTCAGTGGTTATCAAGTATGGTCCAATCCAGGTTATGTCAGGCAAGGTTTTAATGATGTTTTATGTATTCAATATCATAAGTTAGTTATGTTTATTAGGTTTGGTCATTTATTTATTAGTTTGTATTTATTAATAGTTATGTATTAGTAGTAGTAATTTATTAGCCATTTATTTATTAGTGACGAACTAATAAAGAATGGATCCATAGTGCAGGTACGGTTTATTAACAAAACACAAAGTGACAGGAAACATGAGAAACATAAACGGAAGAACACTGATAACTAATAATTACGTTTTCCCGATCGCCGTCAGACATAAACAAAAAGTTCCTCAGCGGGAACCACAAACTTAACTGAGCAGCGTCGGAGTAAGCAATGTCCA
This sequence comes from Pseudolaguvia tuberculata, assembly GCA_026260255.1. Classification (NCBI taxonomy): domain Eukaryota; kingdom Metazoa; phylum Chordata; class Actinopteri; order Siluriformes; family Sisoridae; genus Pseudolaguvia; species Pseudolaguvia tuberculata. The sequence goes on from JAOTRA010000034.1 coordinate 6,575,327, forward strand.
TGAGCAACCTCCTCCTGTGAAAAACTCGTTGGGGCATCAGTCCGATCACAAAACACAATAACTCGCGACGCGCATACAGGCGCGTCACCTTATATAATTCGTCATCATCCTGGAATCGTTTAGTTTCCAGGACGACGATGCTACCGGAGGGGGCATGGCCTAGTCGGCTTCTTTACATCACCCCCCCCTCTAAAGGGCGCCTCTTGGCATCCACCAGTCCAGACAAAACAAACAAACCAAAAAAAAAAGGCAACACCCTACCCATCCCGCCACACAAAACAAAATTTACCCAGTAAACATACAACTAAAGGGGTGGTAGGCTGGCACATAAAAGTCCCCGGGCTGACGTTCAAAACAAAACTAATAACCAAACAGACTAGTGAAAACCCCACATAGCCAGCCCACGGTGCACACAGAGATAGTGGGGGTCCGGGTCCCTGAATACTCCACAAACGGAGTGGGACACAAGGACTCAACATGGTTCCCTAGTCTCGCATGCGGGGATCTCGGTGGGTGCTACAGGGGACACGGAAGGGGACACAAAAGGGTGCAAGGGCGACTCGAAAGGAACCGAAGGGATCTCAATGGGGAACTCTAAAAGGACTGGAGGGGCCTCAATGGGGAACTCAAAAGGGACCGGAGGGGCCTTAATGGGGAACTCGAAAGGGACCGGAGGGGCCTCAATGGAGAACTCGAAAGGGACCGGAGGGGCCTCAATGGGGAACTCGAAAGGGACCGGAGGGGCCTCAATGGGGAAATCTGGTGGGACCGAGAGGGACCGCTGGGAACTCTGAAGGGACCGAGAGGGACCGCTGGGAACTCTGAAGGGACCGAGAGGGAC
>JAOTRA010000034.1:6593578-6607298 GCA_026260255.1 Pseudolaguvia tuberculata
TAGGAGTGAATGTGTGTGTGAATGGTTGTTTGTCTGTGTGTTGCCCTGAGATGGACTGGTGACCCGTCCAGGGTGTAAACCCTGCCTCTCGCCCTATGTGAGCTGGGATAGGCATCAGCATATTTAGGGAATAAGCGGGTGAGAAGATGCAAGTCGCTCTGGATAAGAGCGTCCGCCAACTGCAAATGGCTACAATATAACAGAGTGAAACAATTAAGTGAGTCTGAATACTTTCCATTTCCACTATACAATATATTCAAAAGCCCTGCCCACAATTTACAGCCAGAGGAAGACTGAAACTAGAGCCCATTTAGGTGTATTTGTAATACAAATATTCTTGTTGTTACAGAAATTAAAACAACTAAGCGCAAGATATAATTGTTACTGTTACTGTCAATAAGTGCAACCCACCTGTGTAAAGCTTAATGAAAAAATCTGCTTTTGGATAAGCATCTGTACAGAATAAACCAGGCCGTTATTATGCATGGTCAGCACAGCAACCAAACTTGAGCATGCAGGGAGAACCCGTGACTGCGATACAGGAGTTTAAAATGCCTGTGGCACTTTGCTCTAATCCGCTGTACACTTTGGTTCTATGCATTTCAAATGGGCCAGGAATGCAGACAGAATGCTCAATTTTCATAATCTACCCACTGATAAGCAATCGTATTCAACTTATCCGCTGAGTGAGGAGAAATTAGATGGAAGGGGGAAGAAAGAGTGAGGAGAGGGAAAAAGTGTGGAAAGAAAAAGTCAAGCTGTTCTAACGGATGATGTACAGACGTGAATGACGAATCTCTTTTTCTTCACACAATTAAAGCGAGCACATATTGATTTCCAATGAGTCTCTCAGGTGACTCTTGCCTACGTCCTGCTGAGCCCCGAAGGTAAGGTGACCACTTCCTTTTATTCACCAGTGTCCTTTCGCAGGTACGTACATGGCGCAACACTCCTTAGGAAGTGCCAGCGCAGCAATATACAGACTTCTTTAAATTCGTTAACTAATTCAACCATCAGGAGACATGGTTTCTAGACATCGCACAGGTTCCAAATACCAACCAAGTCTTAAGAGGATTAAAGAACTTCCCTAAAAAGCAAAACAAATATCCGTTTTATTGAAAGGAAAACTTGAAAGGTTCATTTACTCGAATTCAACTGCATCCTATTGGTAATGCCTGCTGATACTGTCATTTAATCCATTTTGAGAAATCAAACATTTAAGCAAAAGACACAGTTAGCAGAGTCTGTAGGCTAAAGAAAAATGCATTTCTATCAAAAGCGATACACAGACTCTTTGAATAAATAACCTTAAGGGATTTATGGAGTTGAAATTTATTTGCAACCATATATACAAATAGCTGAGTGCTCTCCATTTCAACAGCAAAATAGCCCTCTAGAACAAATCATTTTCTTGCAAAAGAAAGCATTTATTGCAGTCTTTCCATTTTAAAAGCCTTTGTGTTAATGCACAGCAGCAGCAGTGCTTTTAAAAGGCTTTAACTGAACGCTGCTACGGTAAATATTCCTGTGGTGGTGAGTATCCGCACGTCTTCATACTGTTGATGCTGAAAGTTTTATACCATCTAAAAGCCAAGTAATAGAGCAGGGTGAGAAAAGAATTCTCGTCCCACTCCTGTTATATTGTTTATTAATCACAGCAATGATGAATTCTTCATTCTGACTTATCAATAGGTTGATTAGTTACAATCATAGCATTTGGCAGACGCCCTGATCCAGGGGGACTTACAACTGAGTAATTGGGGTTTAAGGGCCTTGCTCAGGCACCCACATTAGTGGCTTGGTGGTACTGGAAATCGAACCCCGGTATTTCCAGTATTAGGCCAACACCTTAACCACTCCCACATTAAGTTCTTATATCAATATGGCACTGACAGCAGCTCCAAATGCTCCAAAGTCGAAACTTATTAAAAGATCTAAAAGGTCTAAAAGATTTTTACATACAAGTTAAATTATTGCATTTACCATAAAAAAATGTTAAAAAATAGAACAGATTTGTAATACTTTTGTTATTTTATTTACATCTCCTTTTCCAATGTAACTTACATCTATCTCATTTATTGAACTAAACAATTAGGGTGAACAGCCTTGCAGTCACCCAACAGTTGTAAATTGGTGATGATGGGAAATAAACCCACAATCTGTCGGTTAGCAGTCCAACACCTCAATCACTGCACAATCACATTCTCCGGTCATCTGTCCTGACTTTCATTTCTTAAGCACAGTCAGTAGTAAAACACATTTTACTGCATTTGGTACTATATATGACTTAATGTGTGATTGATTTTATAATTAAAGATGAAAACTCCACACTGATTGCGGGAAAGTCTTCTCCACCAAAGCATGCGCACTTCCTGGTTGTGACTGTAATTTCCAGCTGGACTGGCATCTCGAAATTGTCTATCGTGTGTGAGGAGGAGGAGGAGGAGGAGGAGGAGGAGGATTTGTGACTATGACCTGTGATGGGCTGGCACCTATCGGTTGAGTCCCCAGGGGTAGACTGCAGGCAGCCCATTATGCTGTGTAGGAATGACAGTACTGAAAATGGATAGATGGAATTTCAATAAAGAGAAAAATATAATGTTATACATGTGATATATGCACACACATTTGAAATAAATCACGTTAAGATGTTGTTATTAGGGGTAATAATAAAGTTAAGGGTTAATAACATTAAAGCTGATTACTTTACATTCATAAACAACTGTAAAGTAAAAATCATCAATCAGTTATTTCAATGTTTACATTGATGCACACTTTAATGACTAAATATATAACCTATACACTATGGAGTAAACTATACCCTAAACACTATGTCTACAGAGATCTTCACAGAGTGCTGGTCATGAAAAAGCTTATTTCCAAGCAAAATGCCCTTTTGCGATGCTTAGTTGGAAAATAGATCTCTGGTGACTCTTTCAGTAACTTTCCATTGGTGTTCTGATTGCTCTCTGGAGTTTCGATACACGGTAAGCTGCCTGATTATCCTGAAATAGATCATGTTATTATGTCTGTGTAACACCAGTTATCTGCAGCACAACAGAAAATAAAAAAACATTAGCAGAGTGCTTGACTCAATCCTTTCTTAACTATTTTAGTCAACATATTTTTAGACAGCAATTAAACCTAGACACAAATAGTTGATTTGCCTGGCAGCCTCATAATCCATCTTACTGCTGTCAGTTTTCGTAAGAATGTTCATTTAAGAAGCAAAGAAATGTCACACTGGTCTGTGTGTGTTCGTGGAGAGGTGAGAGGAAGTGACGTGGCTCTTCTCTGGAGAAAATCCTCTCCTCCTGTAGGGCCTCCCAACACAATTAGCTCAACTCCACCTGGCTCTTTCTGCTGAAGGTGGGAGTCAACGTGGGAGTCAATGTAGGACTGAGTAGAAAGAATTGGAGAGTGAAAGAACAAGAGAGAGAGAGAGAGAGAGAGAGAGAGAGAGAGAGAGAGAGGAAGGCTGGAGGTCCAGGCGGAGTGCAGAACTCTCCAAGTCTTAGGAATAAGAACCCCGTAGAGTCTGGCAAGTCTGGGCATTTCTTACAGAACTGCTGAATTTCAGTGATGTTAATTGAGGCGATAAGTAGGGAATAAATAACTCCAGATGAGAAACAGCTCCAGGTTTGTTTTCTCATAAAAACCATTAAAATCAACAAATCCGCAGTGACTGTATGTGAGCTTTGTCCTGGTTTTCGTAGGAAATGGCTAAAAACAGCATTGATAGAAGTGTAATAAAAATCCTTTCAATCATCGCTTACATACTAGTAACACCTAAATAATAAACCACCAATGCAAACATAAGAAACTGCCCTCCATTCAAAACTTTTTGCATTTGTCATCATCGTCCTTTGCAAAATGACATTACTTCAGGTTCAGTGCATTGAGGGAACGTGTTGTGCAATGAAGATCCATATAAATCATTGAGATGGGAAATGGATCTGCCTCTAGGATGTCCTAAAAAGGGCAAGGACAAGCGGGAGGTGCTTGGGGAGTGTTTTTAATACAGATATGGGGGTGTGGTCTTATACTAGGCACATTCAGCACACGCTTCAAAGTCGTCAGTGGGTATTGGGGGGGGGTGCTTGAGATTTGAGGAAGAGGGGAAAAGTAAGAGAGAGAAATGAAGAAAGTGCTGAAGCAGCAGATCTCAAGGCCAAAATCTATTTAATCACTGAATAAGGACAGTTCAAGAAGTGGCAACGTAATATTGCCTGTATAAAAATTTCCTCAACCTCTCCAGGTGACCCAGAGATAGTGGCTCGGACTGCTTTTATGACACAGAATACATTTACACAAAAAACCCACCCATCACCTGCAAATTCACTTCAACCTTTTCACCACAACCTGGCCTTGGAAATTAACATAAAGCTATACCAGAACAGGCTTTCTGGTCTTGGTTTAGCTGCTTCACCTGATGTTTCAGCATATGAGGAAAATCTGCTTGAGAACTCTACTGGCCAGGATGATAAAAGCTTTTACTACATAAAACCAAGAAGATCATTAACTGGAAGAAAATGTGAAAGTGGTATGTACTGTGTTGAGTTTTTGACAAATAAGAACCACTGTGAGGCACTAAAATCAAAAATTTCTCTCTCTTCCTTGTACTCTATCTTTCTTTTTTCTAAGGCCTAAGGATTTGGAGAGCAATTAAAGTTCCGTAGCAATGATCAAACAGAAGCTTCGTGCATGTGCAAAACGGTAGATCTGTCTAAGACCTGTTTTTCTAGCTTCAGAGTGCACCATCATCAAACACAGTCCCTCTTTACAGAGCAGAAGCACATTGTTAACAGATGCTTTCCTTTCATAAATTGTCATTTTTCTGTAGCTAAGATTCACATGAAATAACTTTCAGCAGCAAAAGTACTTGTCTATCTGTTACTATAAACTGACATAAAAATGTAAATGAGGTCTGTGAGACAGTATCAGTTGTTTCCACTTCCGCTGCTTCTTATAGGAAGATTCCACCCCTAGGCATATAATCTGCCTCACACCATATTGCAGTGCTATGGATGGATGGCTATCTAATCAGATTTCTTAAGAGAGCTGCTGCTAACTCATACCTGGACTGTTAAATGCCGACCTGTTGGTTTGGTTTTTGCAGCAAAACAGCATGAGAATATAACCAATCATGCAAAAGCTGCTTTTTATATACTATTATTATTATTATTATTATTATTATTATTATTATTATGCATGTAATGTATAAATTAAAGCAGAATCATCTTACATACCTACTCGCTACTGCTTTTAAAATATTTAACACTGTAATATTACCTTCATTTTAATATGTGACAAGTCTGAATCAATTTTACAGAGGTTTGTATTTGCTAATTAGTCAAACATAAATACATTTTTATTTTTTTAAAAAAAGCTATGATTAATTATTAAAATGAGTAATAAAAAATAAAGCTAGGGTTAGGGTAGGGTTAAAGATAGGGTTCCAGTGGACCCTTGCGACCCTGAATTAGGGAATAAGCGGGTAAGACGATAAATGAATGAATGAATGAATGAATGAATAAGATAAAAAGCTAAATAAAGCTATTTACAAAAATTAAAACATTATTACATATCCACAAAAAGATTCATTTGTTCGTTCATCTTCAGGCATCATCTTACACCTGTAATCGCCCCATGCTAACCACTATACCACCCTCCACCAAAAATATAATTTATTACATTATTATATAAAATTAATACTTTCAAACGTCTCAAGAAGTTATTCTGAAAATATCCACACAAATGGCAGGGCAATAAAATGAGCTAAATGAATATGTATACAATTACACTTCTATTTGATTATGTTTTGGAATACTTGATGATATGTACTTAACTAGACTAGACTATTATCTTATGCTTTTAACAGGTTAATGAATCAGTATTCAGATCATACAGTTTAAATCGACTCGTATTGGAGAAGTTTATATACCATATATGGTGAATGAAAATATTTTTTGTATATTTGTCCAGTAACAAAGAAATAAGCACTCCATGATTTTAATATTCTTACAGTGAGAAACAAAAGCATTCAGTGTAATGTTTATGATACTATTTCATGTTCATGTTTATTGTGCTTTGTTTTATTTAGGTATGTTTTATGTTTAGGTTCATGGTTAGCCTGTCTTTGTTTTAAGTTTGTTATTGTTTCATGTTTAGATTATGTTTTATTTATTTTATGTTTATTATGTTTACGTTTGTTTTATTCTTGCTTTTGTTTACTTACAGTCCTGTGTTCTGTCACGTGATTCCTCTGTCTTTGTGTTTTTTGTCTCTATGCTTTGTAGTCAAAGTCAAGTCTATGCCAATTCAAGTTACACCAAGTTTTAGGTATTACATGTTTGTTGCTGATTTACATTTTAAAAATAAACTCCATTGGGTTCTCTACTACTTGCTTCAGTGGAGTGTTTACAAAACAAGTTAGGAATTGATCTTTATTGAAGGGGTCAAATATTTATTTGCCCCATTAAAATGGTAAAATGGTAGCAAAATCCGTATCATTCAGATCTGACATTTGGTGAATTTAGTTTAAGTTTACTCCACAGATTTCCTATGGCATTAAGGTCTGAAGATTGACTTGGACACTCCCAAAACCTTAATGTTGTGTGTTGGCCTATTCAAGAACGAATTTCAAGCAATATGAGAAAAACGCCCCAGAAGTGATGCCAATATACTGCAGGACTGCACATAAATTCACACAAACACACACTTACTTGGAAAATCGGCATGTTTTGGCTGGCTAAAAAAAACCCATTTGCTGTATTTCAATCTGGAATTGTTGGAACACAGTGTTGTTATGACACGTACAAGGATTGTGTTGCCCCAACAGGCTGTAAACAAGTGCTGAGGTGACACATCAGTTAAGATATTAAGTGCTTCAGAACAAATACTATACCACAGATATATCATTTGTAAACTCGAAGGATGCCATAAAGCTTTTGTTCATGTCATCACAACTTTTTTTATGAAAGCTATTTTTGTACTATAGTCTGACTGTAGATCTAGCCCACAGGGAAACCTGAAGAAACAGGCTAAAATATAAAAAATTAGTCATTTTTAGTGTTGTGGGACTCCAGACACATAAGTCACATCAGTGGTCTCAGTCTTCTCATAAACTTTTATGAAATTTTACCCTAGACTATAGCACTATGTCCTGTGCACTTATTTGCTGATATGTTAGTTTATTCTAGAGAAATTTCATTTTTGGTTAGAAACATACAGCAAGAAGCAAACGAACACATCTAAGCATCTGGTCTAGGTTTATCCTAACACATAGGATGTGCCTATGGACACCATTGGCGACAGCTGTTCTTGGCAACTAAGGTGGAATTGAATGCAAATACAGTTATTTCATGAAGTTCCAACATTTTATTTAGCTTGGTTATCATGTGATTATTTATAGTGCCCGGTGATTGTTACTTTTGAGGTAACACAAACATCCCCATTACCCACTGTAGGATCCTGGTTGTCATAATGTCAGTTTGTGCAGCAGTCAAGACAAATCAAAAATGGAGCAAACAGAAAGATGTACCCGGAGTTTTACATCAATCTGTAAAACATTTATTATTTAATGCTACTGGTCTGCTATGTCTCTCACTGGTAGCTAAATTGTGGCTAGCAGTAAACAAACAATTGCCAATTGCATCATCAGGTTCTGCACTCCTTTTGGTTCTTGGTTTGATGATCGTTGTAAAAAAGGTCTAAATACAGGTAAGTGTTCGAAATCTTTTGACACTTCCAGAATTAGATCTGAGGAAAAAACTGTTATTAAATCATTTGTTGGTAATATAAAAATATTAACACAGTATAAGTGTCAGAAATACAGCGACCGAGAGTTCTGAAAGCAAAACCCAAAATAGGTGTTCATGTTTCAGCACCATGGACAGCATCTGGAGCAGAACAGTCTGGAGCAACAGTCTCAGAAAAAGGCTGCAGATTATACAGCACCATAAGTAATGAAACAAACCTAAAGAAGATGGAGTGAGACAATCAGATCTTAGCTGAAGGGCTTGTAACTTCTGCTTCAGAGTTAGCAGCAGCACTGATTTCTCAGCTCTGGTCAGAACTGGGCCCAGCACATCATGAACATCCATGTAAAAATTCTAAAGACTTTATCCAGTGTTCAAGCCTGAATGGATAATCTGTCACAAGGACACACTCTGTTATATAAAGGTAGCGTCTACCTTTCGAGAAAAAAAGCAAACCTTCTCTCCCTCCAGTGCATGCTTTTTCTTTTTTTCCCTTAACTCATTCTTTGAAAGAAAAGTCTTTTTAAAAAGCTTTTAGGCTCTATCAGCCCACAGTGGCTCATGTGTCTCTGAACTATGGAAGCACATAAACCTCTTGATGCATTGGGAGAGTAATTGGATGTGCATGTGCAGGAAATGAAAAGCACCCCTGGTTTTTAATTACCTATGCATAATTCTGTTTTCCTCCCATTTTTAGACTCTTTGTGGGGAACTGCGCACCCTGCAGTCTTATTGACGGGGCAATTATAGTGCATTTTGCAAAATGACTCTTTCATGCCTTTTTTTAGCTTGACGCTTAAATGCTGTTACGAAAAAGGTTTTGAAGAGTTAAGAATCAATACCTGTCAGAGATAAATCTGCATAAACATGGCTTGGGCGATCTAATGCTGATGTAATGCTATGTATAGATTAGTCTTACATCCTAAAAGAATGTAAATATGCAGCTAGTGTGAATAGTAGTCACAGGAGGTCTTGAGTAGTCTTTATAATGCTTTGGGGGAATCACTATGTCTTTACATATGGGTTAAGTAAAGATTAGATAATTGCAGGGAAGTGATGGCTGGTCAATAGGGGCCACTGGAGGAAAAAAGGTGCCTGCCATGTTGCCTGCAAGGCAGGGTAAACTTAAATAAATTAATCATGGCACCGTTTAGAATTACATATTTGCACCTCTTTGATTTTATTTAAATAATATTCATGTAATCGTCCACTTATTCCCTAATAAGCGGTCACATGGGGTCTTTCCGTGCGTTTCTGTGTTTGCATATTCTCCCTGCATGTGCGTGGGTTTTCTTTGAATACTCCGGTTTCCTCCCACAGTCCAAAAACATGTACATTAGGTTGATGGGTGATTCTAAATTGCCCTTAGGAGTGAATGTGTGGGTGTGTGTGTGTGTGTGTGTGTGTGTGTGTATTCTTGTTGAGATGGACTAGCCACTTTTCCAGGGTGTTCCTCTGCCTTTCACCCTATGTGCACTGGTATAGGCACAAGCAGACCCATTTGACCCTGAATTATGAATAAGTAGGTTAGAAGATGAATGAATGAATGAATGAGTGAAAAAAACCACTTCCTTTTTGGTCATTATCTCAAATTGTGAAAATATTAATGCACTATATTCGTGTTATTCCTGAATAAAATCCTGTTGTTGTTGCTGTTGAATGTTTCTTTGTTGTTACTATTGGACTTCTCTAGCATGTAAACCAATAGAAAGTGTACTTGTGCGAGACCATTAAACACTGAGTGTCACATATTTGTGAAAATCTTTTATGGGAAAGACAAGTTGTGTTTAAAATGTGTTCTATCAGCAACACTGTAGTCCAAAGTCTGATTGTGATAAAAGTTAGTCACATTAATAATGTGTTTATTTTGCCCAGCGTGTGTATATGAGAAATGACTAGGTTTGCTTGTCTCAGGTTTGCTTGTCTTTTTGCCCTCATCCTGGTTATTTTATTCCTCTTAAACAGTATAAATAAATCGATAGAAAATGTAAAATGCTCGTTTTGTGTGATGTTGTAAATTGTGGAAAATTATAATTATAGTACTTTTATAAGTACTTGTTTTATTATGAACAAAATGTAAATGTGATACACAATCTGTTTCTGATACTGTTTCTTATTCATTTAAAACAATTAATTCATTTGAATTTTATTATTGCCAAAGTCTCACTCTCACTGCATTTATACTTGCGTATAAATTTATTGAATATTTTATAGATTTTACACAGTCAAACAGACAGACGGACTAAAATGATTTTATTTTGATACGTTATCTGATTAGCAGTCTGTCTGTCTGTCTCTCTGTCTGTCTGTCTGTCTGAGTGACTAACAGACAGATAGACAGACTGATTAGATAGACAGATAGACAGACAGACAGACTGGCAGAAAGGCTGATTAAAAATTGATTTATTTTGATATCAATATGAAACATCTATTTATCTGTCTGTCTGACTAACTGACTAACAGACAGACAGATAGATTGATTAGATAGACAGTCTGACTGACTCACAGATAAACAGACCGATTAGTTAGACGAACTGACAAACAGACAGAGAGAAAGACAGATTTAATAGACAGAATGGCAGACAGCCAAAAATGGTTTTATTTTGATATCAATATGTGATATATATTTATCTGTATGTCTGACTGACTAACAGACAAACAGGTAGATTGATTAGATAGACAGACTGACAGAAAGACAGATTACATAAACAGACTGGGTGACAGGATGACAGACAGACAGACAGACAGACAGACAGACAGACAGACAGACTAGACAGACAGAATGACTGACAGAGATTAGACAGACATATTAGACATTCTGATTTATAGACAGATTAGACAGACACACAGAGATTAGACAGACAGATTGATTGATAGGGCTCATTAGGCAGACTGACTTACAGACAGATTAGACAGACATACAGACAGACGTAAAATAGACAGACTGACTTACAGACAGATTAGACAGACAGACAGATTCATTAGGCTCATTAGACAGACTGATTTACAGACAGATTAGATAGACAAACTGACAGACAGACAAACAGATTAAATAGACAAAATGAAATTGTTACATAAGATAAATGTATCTCATAGTTCACACAATAATTCTAAGTGCCCTTAAACAGAAGCCTGACATACAACAGCACAGCACAGCACATCAATATTTAATAATAAACAACTAAATTCCTGTCTTACCAAAATACGCTTCAATCAATCTTTCCAAATATCCCTTCAGAGCACTGGCCTGTGGACTTCCGGTCATTGATGAGTTATACTTTCCGGTAATTGTGTTTATTAATCATTTAAATCAAATACCAGTCTTGTTTTTTTAAGATGTGATGTTGTTCATTCATTCATTCACTTTCTGACCCGCTTATTCTCCAATTTGGGGTCACACAGCCTATCCCAGCGCACATAGGGCGAGAGGCAGGGTTACATCCTAGACAGGTCGCCAGTCCATCACAGGGCAACACAGACAGCACTGGAAGAACATGCAAACTCTGTGCAGAAAGACTCCTTGCCAACAAATCGAACCCAGGACCTTCTTGCTGTGAGGCGACCGTGCTAATCACTATTCCCAGGACCAAGCTACCACTGCTGGACCCTAAGCAAGACCCTTGATCATCAATGGTTCAGTAGAATTTTTTTTTTAAATGTAAGTTGGTCTGGATGTGGACATCTGTGAAGTGCTGGGAATGAATGAATGAATGAATGAATGAATGAATGAATGAATGAATGAATGAATGCTGTATAACATGCAGTTTTAACTTTTTCTAGTTGCTCCGTTATTTAGTTCAGATTCTGCGGCTGACTTTAGTCCACACGCGGATAAAGTTTTTTACAAGTTTCACTCCATCGTCACGTGACCCGACCCTTTCCACGTCGCTTTTTTTCGACACACTTTAAACGAAGCGCGTGTGAAGACAAACACTTTTATCACGTCTGAGTTTAATCTTCACGAGTCTCGCTATTCACAGCGCTATTATTATTATTATTATTATTATTATTATTATTATTATTATTATTATTATTATTATTATAAAAGCATGGGAAATACGGCGGTCTCGGTTGTAGGTGAGAGAAAGTCCCAGCCGGATGTAAAGAGTACAGGGCTCGTGTCCCCTACCTGCTCCAGCGCAGTCTCCCAGGTGAGGTTGTGCAGATATGAAGCGAACAGCTCCTCTTCCTCCATGCTGGGATCGGACGGGGTCTGGTGTTGGGGTCTGTCTGGTGTTGGGGTCTGTCTGGTGTTCCGGAAAGACTTTAGATGAAGAGAAATGTCTTCGGAAGAGTGTCGCTCGGCTCGGTTCCTCTTCGTCCTGTTTTTGGATGCAAACGGCGGATGTAGCGCGTGCTACTCGACTGAGTCACGTGGGAGTCGTTGAGAGGCGAGCCTTCTGATTTATTTATCTTATTTACTAATTTACTTATTTATGTTTTCCTGGTTAGTTTTTATTTCCTGTTTGCAATAGAACCGGATGTGATTTGGTACAACAATATCACCATATTCTTGACTGAGTAAAGTTTGCATCCAGTTTTATATTCTAGATTCCAAAAAAAAGAAAAGGTAATTATTTATTTATTTTATTTTATTTTTTTTATTTTTTTTTTTATTAACAAATTGATTTCTGCACCTAATTTAATGGTGAAAGTAACCAGAAATACATAGTTTCATTCATTCATTCATTCATTTATCTTACCCATTTATTCCCATGTTCGAGGTCACGCGGTTTTGCTGGAGTCTATCCCAGGACAAATAGGATGAGAGGCGGGGTTACACCATGGACCGGTCGCAAGTCCATCACAGGGCCACACATAGACAAACAACCACTCACACACACATTCACTTCTTTGGGAAATTTAGAACCACCAATCAACCTAATGTACATGTTTTTGTACTGTGGAAGGAAACTAGAGTATCCAGAGGAGAGACCATGCAAACTCCACATAGAAAGACCTCATACTCAACCCAAAACCCAGAACTTTCTTGTTGTAAGGTGACCGTGCTAACCACTACGCCACCACGCCGCGCAGCTTCATTTATTCATCTTATAAACTGCTTATTCCCTATAACTGCATCCTCCCTATAATAATGCGGTATATATTATTATATGTATGATACAGTTAGGCGGCGTAGTGGATAGCACAATCGGCTCACAACAAGAAGGTCCTGGGCTCGATTCCCGTGCCGGGATCTTTCTGTGCTGAGTTTGCATGTTCTTCCTGTGCTTGCGTGGGTTTCCTCCAGGTGCTCTGGTTTCCTCCCACAGTCCAAAAACACGTCCAGGGTGTACCCCCGCCTCTCGCCCTATGTGTGCTCGGATGGGCGCAGCAGACCCCTGTGACCACGGATTCGGGAATAAGCAGGTAAGAAGATGAATGAATTAATGAAACAGTTATAGCTGTACAAGAATGACCTAAAGGATGTATCGATGAGTTTTTTGTGTCCCGGATGTATTAATGAATGAATGTTGGGACTGGAGCTGTTGGGATTCATACTTTTTGTAATTTTTCAGAATTAGCGGAGTAATCAGTACTACTGGCCCTGTAAAAAATAAAAAAAGAAAGAAAGCTTTGAAAAAAATGTTTTCCATGATTAATTACTTAACTTTGTCATTAGAGTAATGTCAACAAACTTACCTTTTTAGTTTTGTTAATGTTGAGCTGAAATATTCTACATTGGGCAACCACAGTGGTGGCTCAACTTCACTTATTGATGGGGAGACCCAGAAGAGCTGGCTCCAAGCCCCATTTCCAAGGAAGACTAGGAAGACCTGGATTCAAACTGCAGTGTCCCACAAGAAGACTGAATTCTAACACCACTGACCCCCTTTCAGGCTGAAATGGAACCCTGACGGTGCACCAAGGTGTCTGTGCACTCGCCAACATCAAGTTTCCATAATTAGAGATTCTTCGCCTCACAGCAAGAAGATTCCGGGTTCAATATTTTATATATA
>JAOTRA010000034.1:6607379-6643044 GCA_026260255.1 Pseudolaguvia tuberculata
ATATTTTGTTGTTTTTTTTTTTTTTTAATTTTGTTATATCCATGATTATACAGTACAACATATAGTGAAATGTTTTTCTTCACATATCCCATCTTAAGTAAGTTGGGGGTCCGAGCACAGGTCAGCTATTGGACAGCGCCCCTGGAGCAGGAAGGGTTAAAAGTCTTGCTCAAGGACCCAACAGTGGTGGAACCCAGGTTTTTCCTTGGCGGTGGTGAGGCTTGAACCCATACCCCGGTCTCCTGATCAACAACTCGGCACCTTAACTATTTGAGCCACCACTGCCCCTACTCAGGCAAGGTGCCTGAGGGGGTTTTCTTTGGGTACTCCAGTTTCCTCCCACAGTGCAAAAACATGTACATTAGATTGATTGATCATTTTAAATTGCCCATAAGAGTGTGTGTGTTCAACCTGTCCAAGGTGTACCTCTGTCTTTCATCCTATGTCCACTGTTATAGTGCTCCAGCAGGCCCCCCGTGATTAGGGAATAAGCGAGTTAGAAGATGAACGAATGAATGATTGAATGAATTACTATGACTGACGATAGTCATACGGGTGTGACTTGTTAGGTGACCACATAACCCAGGTAAGTCCAGGTACTCCGGTTTCCTCCCACAGTCTAATGTATATTAGGTTGATTGGTAATATTAAATTGCCCATAGGGGTGTGTGCTTGCTCATCTGTGAGGCCCTGCGATGGGACTGGCGACCTATCCAAGGAGTACCCCTACTTCTTGCCCTATGTTAACGTGATAGATTCCAGCAGACATGTGAATTAGGGAATAAGCAGGTTAAAAAAAATGAATGAATGAATGAAAAAACAGAATCAGACTTGATTTAATGATTTTCCTTTATTGCCAGATTGAAATTGGACTGATCATCTTTTTGTACTAGAATAAGTGTTTTGTTGCAAAGCTATACAAAATAATTTTTTTTTACAAAAGTGTCTTACTTTATATCTAAAATGTTTCCTGAAAAATGTCTGGTACCCCTGAGCTGTGTGGCACAAATGCCACATGATGTGCAGTGGCGCCCCCAGAAAATTTGGCCGTATTAATTCTTGGGTTGGCACATAAAAAAAAACTATAATATCAAAAGAGGCAATTAAATTGGTGGTGCCAGTCTATAATCTTCTTGAGTGAATGCAGTGAGTAACAGCACAAGTTCACTACAAAAACTAGTGTCATTTTACATTTGTCTCTTTTATATGTGGGCAGCAAGACGACTCTGGACAGGCACCTTTCTGTAGGGAGTTTACATGTTCTTCCTGTGAACCTGGAGTAAACACGAGTACCCCAGTTTCCTCCCACAATCCATAAACATGTATGTTGCCCAGTCTGTCACAGGGTAACGCAGACACACTCACTCCTACAGGCAATTTATTTTTGGACTGTGGGAAGAAACTGGAGTACCCAGAGCAAATCCGTGCAAGGGCGGGAAGAATATGCAAACACAATGAACCCCGGCACAGGAATTGAAGCTGGGACCTTCTTGTTGTTAGGCGACCCTTTAATTATTTTTTATAAGATTTTATATTTATGACTGGCAGTAACGGCACCAAATGTAGCGAGGAAGACATCCATTGTATCACTAAAAATGTACTTGAGTAACAAAACGGGCCTGAATACTAAGGAAGAAGCCACTCTCTGATGCAAGGATACACTATATTGCCCAATGTTTTAGTCCCCTGACTATCAGATCCATATGCGATTCCTCTCCAAACTGTTGCTACTAACATGGAAGCCCCCACTTTGTCTAAAATGTTTTGTATGTTGCATCCTTGCATTATTCTTTCACTGGAACTAAAAGACTCCAACACTGTTCCAGCATGACAATGAACCTGAGCACAAAACCCCTGAACTTAATTATCACATATTATTAGTGGAAAAACAAAAAAAAAGTCCTGATCTTACCACCACTGAACACCTTTGGGATGAACTGGAATGGTGTGATCTCAGTAATATTGTTGGAGCTGAAGAGATATCTCAGTCAACCACAACATTGGACTGAAAGCAAAGTCTTACTGGAAGACTGGTGCTTCATCCAATAGCAAAAATGGGAATCAATCTGGATGATGTTGAAAATCGCATATGTTTGTGATACTCAGGTGCCCACAAATATTTGGCAATATAGTGTAGTTAAGGAGGAGGTAGCAGAGGCTATCCAACAGAGATATCCATTGCCCCTTTACCCAAGAGGACAGGACATGGACCCAATTAAAATGAAATAAATGTGTTAGTGTATGTTACACATATTTACGAAACAAGTTTATAATAACCAGACCTGATCCAGATCTTTAACACTGAGGAGAATTCATTCGGTTCAGAACTTTTTTTTCTTCATTTATACAAGCCAATTCATCCATCCATCGGTTTTTCGTTATATAAATAAGGAGTAATAACAGAGTGTTACAAACAAATGAAGCTGAAATTGGCCAATTTTTATCCAATCAGGAAGGAATTTCCCAAAGGCCTGGCAGCCCCCAATTCTTTTTTTTAAGATGCCACTAAAATGGTACTCTCTCCAATAATTACACTGACTTTGGGAACACAAGAGCAATAAAACTACTTCTACATCAGTGGAACGCCAAAAACCTTAATAGTTCCATTTCTCCACACAGTAATGAGTAGATCAGTTTTGTTAGAAGAACTTTAAAGAATTATCGTACCCTTCCTTCCCCTTAGAACGGGGGGGTGGGGGGGGGTTCTTTTTGCACTGGACGAAAACCTTTGCCACATGCTTGGATAGTTCAATTCATACACATGTTCCTACATGCTGAAATAGTCAAGATTCACTACATCGGCTGAAGTAATAAGAAAAAGAAATTGACATTGTTTTGTGTTGATTGTCCCCCAAAGTCACAAAGCCGCTGCAAGACGGAGTTTGTTTCAAGTGCTTAATGACATATTGCCAACTTTCACATCTCAACTGTAATAAATGAAATCAGAAATAAATAAAGTTAGCACGATTTTTTTTTAACTTCTGAAAATAGTCAAGGTTATCTACAAATCCAGAGCGCACAGGAAACAAGCTTCTGGGCTTTTGCAATCCTCCTCTGGTGATAAATGTAAAATATTAATACATGCTTGAACACCACATCATTTTAATCGACACTACAGTTAAAACGGCTTTAATGAAACCGGTCAAGCCGTTCTCATCTTACCAGGGTTGCAAAGTTAAATAAAAAAAAAACACCACCGCCACAAAACTAAAACAAACTGCTTAGAATGATACCAACAATAACACGAGGTGAAAGTACGAGAAGGGCGGCACGGTGGCGTAGTGGTTAGCATGGTAGCCTCACAACAAGTAATTCCCGGGTCGTCGAATCTTTCTGTGCAGTTACATGTTCTCCCCGAGCTTGCTGAGGGTCACAGAGGTCTGCTAGAGCTCTCTAAGCGACGTAACGCAGGGGTACACCCTGAATAGGCGGCCAGTCAATCACAGTCATACACTCACACTTTCACTCCCTCCAATGGGCAGTTAAGAATCATTAATCAACCTAATGTACATGTTTTTGGACTGTGGAAGGGAACCGGCGCACAGGAGGAACATGCAAGCCTCACACAAAAGACCCCTTGCCCAGGCAACAGTGTCCTGCCTCAGTAGTAATTTAATGGAAAGTCCCACTGAATCCGCTCCAATTATTTCTGTTGGTAATACCATGCCATTCGGAGCAAGTCGGACTACTTTAAGAAGTTTCTAACGTAGCACCATGCAGCTGTTTTCTATGGCGTAACCTCTCCCCGAACTTTGGTTAAACTGTGGCAGGAGTCATTTCTCAATGAATCGTCCATTTCTATTGTTTCGGAAACATGCAGAACATGTCTTCCCCCCCCCGAAGGGACTATACATCAGCTCTAACTCACTGTACATCACACAGGAAGCCATCACGCGCAGGCGGACGAGTTCTTGTCAGAGATGCTATGATTGAATTGTTCCATCATTCAGTCACCAGAGGGGCCATTACTCCAAATTAGCATACAAATTCAAACCAGGACAGATGGATTTGTCACATTGCACTCAACTGTGTCGTCTCTGAGACAGGCTTCGCCAGCACTGTGTGATAGAGATAGGACACCTGTCTCAGCTTCGTTTGGGACAACTACGGTATAAATGGCAACAGGAAAGGCCTGGGTGTCTGCAATAAATGTCTCTACAAACCTGACAGAATATCACCGGAACATTACAGGGGGTCACGAGATGTGCAGCAAAAATGCTTAGTTGCTAGGAGAGCAGTCTAAATGATGAAGCAAGGCTTGTGTCTGTCAGTAAGATGTAACAGACAGTAGATGGATGGATGGATGGATGGATGTTCTAGAGAGAACTAAATACCATATTTCTGTAAGTCATTAATAAACTATGATAGCTTTCAGCATAGCCATTAGCAGATCTTTAACATTTAATCCATCTGGCAAATATTATGATGGTCCAGTCGGATTCTTCAAGGTTTAAACGTTGTCTCTATTAAGACACCAAAACCTGGTCCAGCCCATTTATAAATGCTCAACAGACTTTAGATCCAGAGGTTTTAATCCTTACACCCCCTTTGCTAAATTAAATCCCTTTTATCTTAGGCGCTGAATCAAAAAAATCTAAAAATTTGCCCAACATCGAGTCAGCGACCTTCTCAAACAAATCCAATTACACTCAGTCTAGTCTTCCATGAAAAAACGTCCATCGTACATGCTAAATCGGAAAAGTTATCTAGAGGCTATACGAACAGACTGTACAAGGAAAAGAAAGGAATTCAGGCCACTCAATAAAAAACATCTGTCAGACCTTTTAATCACAATTTAGTGAAATCTAATTGGATATGGAATCAAATTTTGAATATAAAATAAGAGCGATTGTTCCAGTGGAGCTTCGAGTATTAGTGTCAATGCTTATGGATCACTGCTAAGGTTTTCCTTTTTGGAGGCGAAAAGAGTAATCAAATATTTTGATAAATAACAATTTCAAAAAAGAAATATTTTACTTAAATACAAGTAAACTTACTGGTCTACAAGTATATTCAAATAAAAAGCATCTCAAAATTTGCACCGAGTAATTCTGTCTTAAAGGTGGAGGTGAAGGATTCAAGTGTAGTTTAAAAAAAGGATATGGTTATAAATCTTAAATGTTTCATTAAAGAACCAACTTAATGAATTAAAAGCACCTAATCATCTACTCTCAGTACAACAGCATAAACTGCAGATATATAAAATATTAACTTACCTCGACATGCTTGTGCAGGTTGAGTTTTTGTAAGCTGCAGTTCAGTCGTTCTGGGCGAACAGTTTACACTGCCGAATAAAACTAATGTTTTTCTTACACTTCAAGCGGTGGGGTAACTAAAGCCAGGGGTTTGTCAAAAGAATTCACATGCTTTCAATTCCAGTTTTTTACATTTATTTTAACAAATACTATTTAAGATGTTTTATATTACTTTAATGACAATTACATTTTATTATGTACAAAGAAGTAAAACAAGTTATTAAAAATGTTTAAAACTACTTTTGAGTGGTGTAGTGGTTAGCACAGTGTCTCGGATACTCCGGTTTCTTCCCACAGTCCAGAAACATGTACATTTGGTTGATTGGTGATTCTAAATTGCCCATAGCAGTGAATGTATGTACGGCCCTGTGTTGGACTGGCAACGTCTCCATGGTGTACCCCTGCCTCTTGCTCCATGTGCGCTGGGATAGAAGTCAACAGACGCTCATGACTCAAAATTAGGAAATAAATCGGGTTATAGAAGAATAAAAGAAAAAAGATACTTTGAGGAGTTCTACTTCTCAAATCACAGTAACGCCAGTAATCGTTGCGTCCCACCAATTTTCGGTCCCCTCACATTGTGATAACTTTATCTTTACCCATCAGGTCCCTTTTGTTCCTTCTAAAGCAAACATTGATCAGTGGCTTTGAATTCCCATTATTGAACACAACATAATTTAAATGGAATTGAAACAGTGGAATTGATCAGTTTTTATTCAACGCTAAATATTAATTTGATTAAAAGAAACAAAGCAAAAGCACACCGAATCTGAAGTGATCAACAGATGATTTTTTTTTTTTATTGAATTTAATGTTTTTCTTAACAGAATAAACAAGTACTTGTCTACTCGGTTACAGGTCAATAAAAGTTTGCAACGTTTATAAGGAATGTCAACATCCACGTGAGTGAACATGCATTAAATGGTCGATGTCTGTTCAGCATTCGCTCTTAATTAAACCTACCCGTTTGTGTTCACAGTAAACACTGGGTAATATCACAAGTGGCCCAAGAGATGAGCAGGAGAATATTCTTATAAAAATAATTTCAACCATAAACTGAAGCAAAGCGGGAGGGGAAAGAACACAAAGTTGACTGGGATCTAAACGTTGACGAGATGTACACCTTTGAGTTGATAGAAGAAACCACACAAAGAGCAGCGGGTTAACTTTCATATTGTCCTTTAAGCTGTCCGGGCCGTTTAGTATTGAGTGTATTCCTTGGTTTGGAGTTTAGCGACGATGCGCTCCAACTGCCGCTTGGCTTCACACTGAGGGAAGTTACTCATGTCGTAGTACTGTGGCGCTATTTTGACCAGCCTGGAAAAAAAATAAGTTTTGTAGAATTAGAGTTTTACCATTAAACACAATTTCTGCTCGTTTCCATACACAACGAGTGTTTACAGCATCAACCATCTTGTGAAGCTGAATACTAAACTGTAACCTGCACCGCTACTAGGACTCTACTGAACATTCACAGTAGTAAAATGGGAAAGAAACAGACGGTGAACTTAGACCTGTCTTGACTGGTTTCTTGGACCAATATTTAGATCTCCATGCCCAGTAAGCAAAAAGAAAAACTCTTGGTGGTGTGAAGGTCTGAATTTAATGCAGCACATTCCTGTTCCTTTCACTAAAGTAAGCTTAAATAAGCAGATGTTGAGAAAGTGCACTCTGGCATATAGGAACCAGCAGGAATTTTCAGCTTACCACTCAGGTTTGATGTCTGTACAGGTGCGGATGTAGTTCTTGGTGGTCAGCACAAACTCGTTGTACAGCACCCACTCAGGTTTGTGGTCCAGTACAGTGGACGGATGCAGCTGGACCACCTGGTTGTCCTTCACCGTCAAATAATGCCCTGTACGCTCCAGGTGGGCCACCTGATAACACAACAGCAGGGAATTAACAAATAAATCTGCCTCTCGCATGCAGGCGTCCATATTAAAGCTTGCGCTCTCTGATGCCCTCTCACTTTTGCTTCTTTTCTGCTCTTCCTCTCTCTCGCGCACACACACACACACAAACAAACGCGCGAGCGCCAATTAAACAGGCGACGAAGAAAGCGCAGATTAAACAGGGTGATCTGTCTCAATAAAAATCCCAGTGCAAACAAAGACGTCAGTGACAGAACACCCTGTAATTCGAACACAGAGGCGCAAGTTTGTCTTGCCAGTAAAGGTTAATGTTGACAAATATTTTGATATTAATGGAGTAATTTAACTAGTCAGGTCAGTTGTTTCAGGCGCCCCTTCTGGAGACAGGCCCGTTAAAAATGCCATTTATTTTCTTTCGGCAGGCTAAAAAACACGAATTGATTTCAGATTATATGCTTAAACGGTTACACTTTGAAACTGAGCTATCCATTATATTGTCCCGCCCGTGTGACTATGCATTTGTAGGCTTTAACCTATTCATTATTCTATAACTTTCTGATTTTAATACAAAAACAAGTGCACATTCTAAAACTGAAATACAAACCCATATTTCACAATAGGACTGAAACGATTGGGCGTTTTATCCAAGTGAATAGTAGTAACGGCATAAATAGTTTAAACAGAGTGGTGGTGTTTGAGATAAAATGGGGTAGCTTTATGCTCAGTCTGTCCTATAAATAAAAGCAAAATGGCTTGTATAATCCTTTTAGAGCATTTTGCCTTTGAGAGAAATGTAGCAGATGAGCCCAGAAAGGATGCAAACCGGAAACAAACCGAAGTCGCTGCGCATGTTGGTACAGCGATTTTCATGTTTAATTCGACAGTTACAACAGACATAACATTTATATGATGTACAATTCTCATTATAATAATAATAATAATAATAGCAAATACTAAGGATCTGGCCTGCAATTCACCATTATTCAGTATTAAAAATACTGTAAGAAACAGGTCATCTTTTTGGAGAAACATAACTCAACATCAGTTGCTACTACCTGGAACACCTACAGCCAAACATTCACACACACCTGCATGAAGAAGCCGGTGACCAGCGCACGGCGGATATTGATGTAGTAGTCACGACTGGTGAACTCCGTGCTACGCCGTGGCAGATTGAAACGGTCCATGATGCGCGAGAGCTGCTGCCGAACGTTATCAGCTGACATCAGCGAGCGATAGTTCACAAAATTATCGTAGCACCACTGAACTGACTCGTGATCTTAAGGAGAGGGGGAAAAAATTAAAAAATAATTAGGTAACTCATCTCATGAACTACAGCTCTGATGCTGTTTTTAACATGTCATGTCACTGTTCTGACACTGATGCACTTTGGAGATCTCTCCAAGCAGCATCAGCTCTTATGTTAACATGAATACACAGTCATGTCTATTTTTGTTAATTTGATTTTAATCTACAGATAACTTTTTGGTGTAGTCTTTCTTCAGTAATAACTGTGGTGTTAAGGTGGTTTGGTACTTACTCTGCTTAAAGGCATGGTAAACGTTGAGCAGGGTGAGGTGATCTCCATCAATGTGGGCGAACCTCATCTTGGCCTCGTCGGCAGCCTTCTTAGCCTCGGTGGGGCGCACAAAGCACTGTGGGACTAAACAAGGTTGGTATGGGCCCCAACATAGCCGCCCATAGGCATGAGTCACGCGTTTAAACAGGACACAAGGCCTAGTTGAGAGGCTAGAGCATGGCACAGGCTATGCTACACGGAGGGGGAGGAAGAGAGAGCACACACCACTTCGGGCTTGCCTTCATGTAGGAGGGTTTGGAGTCTTAGACTGCAGTACATAAAGCACAGCTTTTTATTTTTAAAAAAACAACTTGTCCAGAAACACCCCAATCAGGGCAAGTTATTCTTTCTCATAAGGAGTGGAAAACCACTTAAAACTTGTTTTGACACTTCAGTTTGATCAGCAAAGCTTAAAGGAAAATTATTTTTAAAAATCACCTCAATTGGATTGAACAATGGGTTAAATTTAGTCCCAAATGGTTAAGTTTTATTCAAAAAAATGTAGGATTTACGAAACAAGGAAGCACATGGCAAAATCTTTTTATTCTTATTTTCCCTGCTCTCCCCCACCCCTCCACTCAACACACCCTGAAATCATCTCAAAAACTGGACAGGCTTACCATCTATACACAGCAACACAGGGCAAGTAGGACTTATTTATGTTTGTCTTTTTTTTGTATACAACAATTTAGCAGAAATGGACAAAAAGATGACCATCTAATCCAAACAAGTCAACTTATAAGATTGGCTAAACCAATAGTGCTTTTTATAGAAGCACCTACTTTTCTTTTTATAAAGCAAAATCTGAGAATCTCCAGAATGGATAAAATCGAGATAAAGCCTTAACACAGACAGTTTTCCAAAACTGACAGGTGGACATCAATATAAACCAAACCAAACCCACACTGTGCTGAAAATGTATTACCTGATAACATGGCCGTGATGGAGAGGATCTCGTTGGAGCAGTTAAAGTCACAGCTGGCGATAACCATCTTAGCCAGCTGAGGGTCCAGTGGAAATTCAGCCATCATGGAGCCCAGTTCAGTCAGGTCTCCATCGTCATTCAGCGCTGCCAGGTAGTTTAACAGCTCCAGAGCACGCATCAGAGTCTCAGGAGCTAAAGGTAAAACATATCTAATGTCCTGTCATCAAGCCAAAGCCTCCTATATGTAGTAGTAAAAATGTAAGATGCAACAGCATACTAAATGATATTTTTAACTATTTAACATCCTCAAATCGTTTACCTGTTTAGATCAACTGGTATAAATTGTGATTGGTTTTGAAGTGACTAAAGAGTTTAGAGTTTTCCAAAAATAAGTTGAAACACACGATTTAAGTCTGCGTACAGAAAGGTTGCCATATCTTTGAGCCACTTTTTTTGGCACCGAATTATTAGCAGCAGTTGCGGATACCGCGGGCTGGCTCATCTCAACCAGATTAGCTGGCTATAAAAGCTGTGGGCTTGTTGTTTGGCTTGTGTTAAAGAACACATCTGGCACACGGATGTTAGTTGGGACACCTGCATCAAGTAAAGCTGAGCACATGTTATTACAGGATATTATTTCCTATTTATTTACGTATACTATTTGCAATATGTACGCGCAATATTTAGGTAATTCCGATATATATCCTACAGCCTGTGTGTTTACCATTGTCTTTAATCTATGTATCCATAATTATATTATGGATAGATATATATTATTAAAGACAATGACAAATAATTTACAATAATATATCTACCAATAAAATTAATTTGTGTTTACAACAATATTAAGTCACAATACAATGGAAATCCTCCTGATCAATAGGGGGGAAAAAAATACTCGCTCCGAGCGACTGATGAAGATATATTACGCCTCATTGTTATGAACTTGTTAGCTTTTTAAATTCCCTCACGTTGTGGCTTGTTTCCTTGGTGTTTCTGATTAATTACGTTGTGTTGTGAACTTGTGTTTGCTTTTTAAAAGTCGTCTCGATGTGCACTACCGAACCACCATAAAAACCTGACTAGAAATATTGTATTTCGATTAAAACGTTTGCATTGCTTGAACAAGCATCAACACAATTTCAACAGAAGAAGCAAAAAGCAAGACGCCAGAAAGACTTCATAATGACAAGCTCGACGGACACAGACATTTAAGTGTAAAATAAGCTTAGGATTTTTGCCTTCAGCCTAAAGAAGACTGACTTACCAAGAACCCTAGATATTTCTGCCTAGGTTCAATCAATCGTACAGTCACCCCAATTTCATGTCTGATTGTATCATGAGGAATTAACAGCAGCGCTAGCAGCAAAACTGTACCAGAAGTTAAACTTTTGAAAGGCCAGTCAGGAAAATGAAACTCCCTCAGAAAAGTACATCTTTAACTGTGGCTATACGAGTTATATTTATATCACAGTGATGTCCTACATTTCTCATAGTCTTCTGCCTGACCTGAGGAAACTAGATGTACTAGAGAAAGCATTTAGAAACATATGTAGTTAATTATATTACTTTATATTTTATAAACTGGTCCAAAAGCGGCACATTTTCTTTAGGCTCGTTTCTGGACTTGTATTAGTCGTTTTTGTGCATAAAAGGTTCCAGCTTTGCTGCGCTGATCCTCTGATCTTCCTCCTCCAGGTTACATAGCATGCATTAATGAATATCTTGTGACCTTAAACTATAAACCATAATAACATGGATACAGGAAATAATATAATATAGTTTAAGTCATTTTTCTTCTAAACCACCGTTAAAAAAATAGACTGTCTCAGAATTGTTGATACTAAGGGGAACATGATAAACCTACTAGCATTATAAATGTATTTTTGGCTTATTGCCATTATAGAATACTATATGTGATTTGAACCAAACCAATTGAAGATATTGGTGATGGAGACAGGCAAAAACATTAGAACTTTAAATCTTTACATTCTTTATATTTGAAATTGGGCTTTAAATTTGTTTTTGTTTTGTTTTTTGTCATTATTTAAAAGGAAGTTTGTTACTTCACTTACCAGGTGGATCCATAAAGTCAAAATGCACCAGGTCATCAATACCCAGCTTCTTCAGCTGTAACACCACAGAGCCCAGGTTGGATCGGAGAATTTCTGGGTATGTGTTATCCTTGATGGAGCAAAGAAAGGGAGAAAGATAATAGACAGGAAAAAGAGAACGAATTAGTCTGGGTCTCTCATCAAGAACCAACACGTTTCTATGTGTCAAGAGAGCCAGGATGGGTGCTTTGAGGAGCTATTTAACATGCTTTAAAATTCACTTTGTCTGCCCACATGACAGGGAAGAATTACTCTGTTTAAGAGCAAGACCACTTTTACTTGGTCATTTGTCAGGACATCTTACTTTCACGCTAGTTATCATTTTAATGAGAGACCAAAGAAATGACGCCATCTGACATGACTAAGGACTACAGGTAGTAATAATGTCATGTTTGTTTCCTCTTGCTAGCTAACTATTCAGGCTCCTTCTTTTAGATTCCTGTTGATAAAAGGTTATGATGTATTCAACAAAAAATAAAAGTGCATTTTATAAAGCATGTGTATCAAATGAAAACAGAAGTTGAAAGTCTGCAGCTTTATAATAATTTTTAATAAGTTATATTTACAGCCCATATTTAAAAGTTCAGATTATAGTATGTTAAATGAAACACTCGCTATGACAAAGCCCAGAAATCAATGATTTATTCTTTTTTCCTCCATTTCAGTGAATGGAATCACAAAGCACATTTATCAAAAATGTTACAAATATTGACTCTTTCAGACACAAACATGTATGAGCAAGTTAAAATAAATCGAACAAACTAAAGTGTTAAGAATAACCAGGTATTTCTATAAGAAGGTAAACATTGTTTGAGATAGACTGCGTTTATACAGCATCTCTGTTAACACAGCTGTGAAATTCATTTTTAAAACAAACTCCAGAAAGATCAACCAGCTGTGTCATGAACAAAAAATAGTCATTTTTTTCCTGGAAAAAAGTATGTAATGCAAATGTATTTACCTGCATCTCTGTCTTATACGCCTTCTCTGTGTAAAGGCGGAAGCATTTACCCGGTCGCGTACGCCCGGCTCTTCCTGCCCTCTGCTGAGCTGAAGCTTTACTGATCGCTGTCACAAGCAGTGACTCTACCCTGATGCGCGGGTTATACACCTGTGTAAGGAGTGCAGAGACAACAAACCGAATATGAGGCCGAGACAGCAGCACAGTCCCAGTGCAATCCTTCAAACTGTGACTAGACTATGACAGGCGGCAGAATATTTAACAAGCTTCTCCATCTCTACTGCCACGGCATTCATCAGGGGGATTTTCCGAGGCAGCAGAAACAGATGATGAGGTGACATTAAACAAGGACAATGAAAGTTGAGGGTGGATAACCTTTTGCTTGGCGAAGCCAGGATCGATTACAAACACCACACCGTCGATGGTCAGCGACGTCTCGGCGATGTTTGTCGACACCACGACCTAGAGAGCGGCGACACAGAGCAAACAGAAAAAGAGTGCTGAACTAAATTTGCCTGGCTTCTTTTGGAAATTGGCAACTCGCTGCCATAGCAGTAACTGCATCAAATCTTAACATTTAATTCATTACCTTTCAGTTAAACATTGCTTTTAAAATTGTTTGCAATTTTAGGCCAGTCAAATGTATTCAAAACTTTTTAATCCATTACTAGTCCTTCTAAGATTTTGTGCCATATCTCTATAAACCTCTTTGACTCATTAGCTTATAACACGTGTAAAGACATCATTGAAAGCAATTACATTACAATGACTTATAGCAGCTACAAGAGTGCAACTGTGCAAATAAAGCAGGCCGAGGTGAGGAGAAGCTTTTATGTGTACACATCCATGCTGCATCTTTTGGACAGACCAGCTTAGAACTCAGTGCTCCTTCTAATCTAACTGAAGCTACCATTACCAAAACTTTTACAACTGCAACCTAACAAGGAGTTTATAGGAAAGCATAGGAAAATTCAACATTTCTGGATTTCACCATGTGAAAATGCAAAACATTTCGAATCACACTCGTACCGTCTCACAACTGTCAGTGCGTGTTCTCTACTCTTCAATAATAAAATGCCTCGGCTGTAATAAAAACGCAAGACGCCTATAAATAAATAGCACACGCGAGTTTCCATACAGTCTCTACTCTTGTATTTTATGTGCTGAAAAATGAGTCAGGAACAAACAAAAATCTATTCACAACAGTGCAATATTGTGGCACCCGTGATAAATAAAATGTCAAGCTTTAAAATCTGTAGTCAATGTTACTACAAAAAACTGAATCACCAAAAATGCTATTTCTTTTTATTTCTACAAAACATGCAGAATGGCAAAAATAAAATTGACATTTTAATATGGTGCCTTGGTTTGTAATTGAATTAAATGGTAGTTTTAATAGTTAAACTGCAGTGTACGCTGTCTAGGCTTTTCATTCATTCATCTTCTAACCCATTTATCTCCTTCTTCTGGGTTACAGGGGTCTACTGGAGCCGAACCCAGCACACAGGGGACACCTTGTACAGGGTGCCAGTTAATCACAGGACCACACACACACACACACACACACAGAAATAATGTACATGTTTATGGACTGTTAAGAAAACTGGAGTATCTGGACAAAACCCATTAACACAGGAACAACAACAGAAACTCAACACTGAAAGACTCCCCCCACCTGGGAACCGAACCCGGGACCTTTTTCTTGTGAGGCGAACCATGCTAACCTTTGTGCCAATAAATGATATGACCTAATTGAGGACTGGGATATACAGTGTAAAGGCAGTCAGTTTCATTTACTCAAGCTCTTAATTTAAGAGTACATGTGGCCACTACATTGAGTATAGCAACACACCGGGCTGAAGACTGCTGGCATCTTTAATATGGCAAAACAACAAAGCATCTGTTCACAAGGAGAAAGAAAGTCTATAGAAGAGGTTGGCAGTAGTGGGGATTTGAGATATAGATTGCTTCAGAGAAGAAAGGCACATTGGACAAACAAAGCAACACAGAGTGAGATGATTCATACACGCTGAGATGTTCGCAGCACACACACACACATCGCAATGTGGCACAAAACAGAAAAGGACAAATTAAAATCTGCCACACTGACAAACCGAGGGAAGGCTCCAAATCTTCCAAGTTGGAGGCCTAATTAAATAAAATACTGCTAAAAACATTGAATCAAAAAGGAGAAAACTTAATTCGGCTCTTAAAGAGCTCCAGCCTTAAAAAATAAACAAAAGCCTGTATACATGGGGTGAACTCAGTCAGATTAACACCCAGCTACTTACAATAATAAAAGCAGCTGCAGTGTTTATCTTTTCTTTTCATGTATTTTAAAAAGTGCAAACATTGAAAAGTGCAAACATTGAAAAGCACAAAGTAGAGACCAGAGAAAAGGTGAAGAAGCAGGTCTGTCTAGGAGGTACGAATAAGGACAAAAATCAGATAACTCCCTAATTTACCCTACAGCTCACCACGTCAGCATTTAGACAAATAATGTTTGCAACAAAAGGTGCATGTGTCTGTGTACAGGAAAGGATGGGAAATAAAGAGATGAGCAGCACCACACACACACACACACACACACACACATTTGTTCAGACGTGTGTGTGTGTGTGTGTGTGTGTTCACACCAAGGTTGGGTTTCCCCCAAAAAGGAAAATGATCGATTTGGGTCCTTGTCTGCAAAGGTTTTAGAAGCATATGAAACATTGTACACTAAATACAGTAATACGTTTACATCCTTTGAACTCAACTTTCCCTCCAGAAAGACCTGATGTATTAGATTAGGCGCTCATAGTGCGCATGGACATACGCTTGTTTCAGATGAGAAATGGCAAAAAGCAACAATTTCATCTGTTGAGATGAACCAGGTATTTATTTAGCGAATATGAACGCTTAATTGTCATTTTATCCTGTCTTTGGTCCTATTAGTCAAACGGCACCAGGCTTTACTCTGAAGTCTTGGGCCACTTGTGAGGGACGGTGTTAGCTCAAATGGTTACGGTGCAGAGTTGTTGATCGGTAGGCCAGGAAGACATGGGTTCAAGCCCCACCACTGTTAAGGAAGACCTGGGCTCAAGTGTGCCCCTTTTGGGT
Source organism: Pseudolaguvia tuberculata (assembly GCA_026260255.1). Classification (NCBI taxonomy): domain Eukaryota; kingdom Metazoa; phylum Chordata; class Actinopteri; order Siluriformes; family Sisoridae; genus Pseudolaguvia; species Pseudolaguvia tuberculata. Next base: position 6,623,187 of record JAOTRA010000034.1, read on the forward strand.
CTTTGAGCAAGACGCTTAACCCTTCCTGCTCCGGGGGCGCTGTACAATAGCTGACCCTGCACACTGACCTCCAACTTACTAAGATGGGGATATGCAAAGAAAACATTACACTATATGTTGTACTGTGTATAAATCATGGATGTGACAAAAATTGAATCGTTCTCTTATTGCGTCCCAGGGTTTAGATGTCAGGCATTCGTACTTACTCAAATAAGCCGCATTAACCAAGAAATCTGTTTGTTTTAATGAAACCAAACATTGTCTTCCTGAACATTCCACTGCTTCCAAAACCAGAGCAGATATAATTTAAAAAAAAATAAATGCAAAGATAATTAACTGCATTTACCAAATGAGTTAAATGCATTCAAGTAAAAAAATAATAATAAAAATAATTATTTTGGTGACTGTAATGAACAATGACTACAGCCAAGAGAACAGGCTCAGATTGGTATATATAAGCAGTTCTACAGTTTGACAGAAAATGCTCCATCTATCTTAAAATGAGGTAGACATGGAAATTATGTAAAAAAATAAAAATAAAAAAAAGGTGGCTGCGTCGGCATAAATTGCATATCAAAAGTAACTGAATTATTACACACCCTGATACACAATCCTTGACCCATAGGGTGTAGAGAAATTGCATCTTCATGGATTCAATGATCCAAATATGAAAGGTCTGGAACAAATGCGTTTGAGGCTGAGCACATAAGGCCAAGATGTGCGATATCTTACTTGACTGGCTTCAATCTAAATGTTCCAAAATTCTCCAGATCAGCTCCCCTGCCCTATCTAACCCACCATCAATCTTCAAAAATGTTGTAAAAGAAATTACTTTGGCAACCTTTTGTGTTTTTTTCCTCAAACCACAACCAGGATTCCAAAAGGTTATGAAAACCGGATTATAGGCCAAAAATTCTACTTAACAAAAAGTCTAAAATAAACTAAAATCTTTGTAAGGATCTCATGGATGATTATACATATAAGCATCACTTTTAATGCTTGATGAACATTAGGTTTGTGGGTGTTAAATAGCATTGTACTTTCTAACAATCTGCAACTGACTGTAGTAGATAGGGAAGTTAAGGGGAAAAAATCTTCAATGCATCCCGACGCAGAAATGGTTAATTCTAAATGAATTCACAATTTTTGAGGTCTCGTGTAAAAGCGATGTATGACCCATGCATAGTCTGTGGCATGCACATAACAAATGTATGAAGGTGAGAATCGTAAATTGAATAGACATTCCTACTCCTAGTATCACCTGCGTGACAGCATGTTATCAACATTACATAATTTCACTAAACACTAATTGCACACACCGATTGTAATTAAGGCTGTAAATGAACTATGAGTACTATGTGCTAGAACTAAGCTCGAAATAAAGGGCAAGGTCATCTATTTTAAACAGCGGGTACATGTACTGTGCAATGCCCCAAATTTTAAACTCTAATTTCAATTCAAAATTCGGCTCTTAAAAAAATTTGTTCACAATTTGTCATTTGATTTGTCCATTGTTAGAATATGAATATGAACCAATGAGCAGTTGAAAATATAATTAAGTCTGCCAAGTCTATTAATTATCTCATTAAGCATTTGGTTTCCACTTTGCTGCTGTAACTGTTACTTTTACCAATTTGTGCTTGTTCAGCCACAGGTAAAATATCCTGACATGCATTTAGTGTTCTGGTTCATCAGAAAAGGATGTGTAATGGGGTTCCACACCAACCTTTATAAAAATTTGCTTTACAAACAGGGACAGTTGCACTGGTCATTATGTATTATAAAGACATCCTCTACATCAATGTGCTTTTAACATTGTGCCAACAGTTCTAGAAAACATTTGGTTGTGCTGATCGGGTGTGCACATACTTTCAATCAATGGCACAAGCCAAGCTGTTGGCCGTTCTGATCTGTATATTCCAGAATTGAACAAAAAAAGCCGTTTCATCAGTAATATCATTAGGCGGTCCTCCTGTGATGTTACTTCTGGGTTATTAGACAGTAAGAGAGGCAGAGACACAATCTAATTCAAGCCATCCTTCACTGACATCCCCAAACTAAATCTGGGTATGTGTGTCTCGCATTGGGTTGAACAGCATAGCTCCAATGAGTAAAAATTGGAAGGTCAGGTTGACAAATAACATGCATTAGAAAATAAATTATCAAACACGTTAATTGCATGCATTATTGGCACTTGTGTCCCTTTTTTAAAATTCCTAGATTGTACTTCAACCAATGTTATTTCCATAACCCCCCCCCCGCATATAATCCTACTGCTGCTGATCTGCACAAATTTAGACTGCTTTGAAAAGATATTGCACACCGGGCCATAAAAATCTGTTGCATCTGGAACAGAACTGTGCGTTTGGCTCCTTCACAGGTGCTCCACAGACAACATACCCACACTGTCTGCAACTTTCACCAAAGGGAGCTGATTTGCATTGTGGGCATTGTATGGCAGAGGGTCTGACAAGATGACATTTTAACAAGGTAATTTAAGCTCATCTCTATGCAACCGTGGACAGATGAGGTAGGATGCAGCAAAATAATACCCGAATGCCGCACGGCTAGTCAGACACCTTCAAGAAATCACCAGGGCGTGGGTGGAACTGCTGTCATCTCAGAGCCTGCGTCTGGGTTTATGGGCCAAGAAAGGGACCGTTTATGACTGAGCCAATTTACAGCACTGCTGGCAGCCCTGTTCTTCCCAACGCTTCATCAACAAGCGCCCTTCCTCCTTCTTTCACCATATTCCGGTCAAAATAGAGTAGCTTTGCATCCCAGGAGGGCCACTACAGCGATACGAGCAAGGTGTATCCGTGTCGCCGTTTCATGTCAACATTTCTTTGAACAGCCTAAGCAAACATGGGGTAATGTTTGAACTTTTAACAGAGTCAGAAGCCTGGCTTACGGGCAATCAAACCAGCACAAATTTCTGCACCTTTGTAAACATGGATGTGGCTTGGGAAGATGAAAAGATCACATAAAGCAAAGAAGAGCAAAAAGAAGAAAGAGAGAAAGTGTGTGAGCATGATCGAGAAGGGATGGGGGATATTCACATCCAAAGGAAGCTGTGAAGATAAAATTAAGTGCATAGCTAATAATACAGCGATATATATATAATAAGAATTAAAGCAAAAACAAGAAGCCATTCACTTGGTACCAATAAAATCAATACTTCGTTGTGGCAAGATAAGCATTAAATTATAGTAGTAGGATAATTTATCTATCATTTATTCATAATTATACCCTCTTATTCCTTAATTAGGGGTCACAGGGGTCTGCTGGGGCCTATTCCAGCAGTCTGAAAGGGCATACAGTGAGGTAAAATTTAGTTTGATCCTCTGCTGATTTTGTTTGTTTGCTCATTAACAAATAAATGATCAGAATATAATTTGAATGCTAGCTTTATTATGACTGAACAACAACAAAAACCCTAATGTGTAAAATAAATACCAGGTTTGCACACAACTCAGGAGGGATTTTGTCCCCTTCCCATATTCTTTCCAAGTCATTAACGCTCTAAGGTTGACGATTGGCATCTTGAATAGTCAGCTCCTGTCACAGATTTTCTCTGGGATTAAAGTATGGGATTAGAGAGACTGGCTAGGCCAATCTCAGCTCATTAACAGTGTTGGACAGATACCAGTAAGACCATTATTTGATTCCCAGAACCACCAAGCCACCCCTGTGGGCACCTGAGCATAGCCCTTTACCCCAGATTGTTCAGTTGTATAAATAGTAGATAAATCCAAGTTTCTTTGGATACGGGCATCTGACAAATGCTGTGAATGTAAATGTATTAGACACCTGGGAGCCAAAAAAATTGCTAATTGATAGGGGTTCAAATACTTATTCCATTCATTCATTTAGATGCAAACCAATTACCAAACAAATGTGCTTTTTATAAACTCCTCATTTCTGTGTTAGTGGGCAACGATTCAAAATCAACAAGGCATCAAATACGCCTCCCCCCTACACTGTATAGCGTTCCTTTTATTATGGGGTGAAGCTGGGGGTTTTAATAGCTGAAACATGAGCCAAAGCACCATGATGAAGGTCATTTTGTAAGTAGTGAAACCGATTGACGACAAGATCCAGAGGCTACGACTGTGAGTAATGCTCAGTTATTTCAGAAAAGAGAATCACATGCTGACAAAAACAACATATGCTGTGAGTCAATGCTGCACCAAAGCTTGGGGCAAGGACGGATCTTTAATGATGTCCTAGCACCCTTCCGTGTTTTGCACGTTTCTTATGTGTCAACGAACCATTTCTATTCTTCCTTTTTATCTCATTCTGGATAAAATATATGAGATGCAGCATTATAAAAATATACCTTTCTACCAATGGCTCCGTTGGGCTTGCGAGGTGGTGGAGGCTCAAAGATCCTCTGCTGCTGCTGCGGTGGTAATGTGGAATAGAGGGGGATGATTTTTATGTCCCCCACTTCAGGACCCAGGTCGTCGATTTCACGTTTGATCCGTTTGCAGGCTTCGTCAATTTCCTGAAAGAAACAAAACAGGGTGCAATTTAATTTATAGATTATTAATGGTCATTTTTAACAACCTATATCATCTCAAAGCAGCTGTGCAGAAATCATGGCTTGCAAAATTACTAGCCTAGTGTCTCAGGGCTATCGTGTCTTCCAGTCTTCTCTGCCTGTTGAGCCCTCATAAAGGAGGAAAAACATATTTTCAACCCTTTCGCATTATTTAACAAATATACTTGACTAATGTTGTACCTAATTTTCAAGCATTGGAGAGCCTCAGTCAAAACATGATATTAAAATCCTGTTTAAATGTGTGCTCGCTTTACTTTCACTTTTCAGTCCATTGAGACCTCTGTTCTCCCAGTGAAAATCACATTAACTTGTCCTGAAACAGATTCCAGAGGCACAACACAAACTGTGAGGCTTCAGTGCTTGAGATCAACTTTTACTTTGCGAGTCAGTTGTGACACGGCTGAGAAAATTAAACCTGGAGTGCGTGCTGCTTGGATGAACTTCCTGTGGTTCTGCTGTCTAAAGCAATAGTCACAAGGACACACACACACACACACACACAGAGGATTCGTTAATCCAGATGTTATGTATGTAGTAAGGGTAATGTGAAATGAGAAAGCTGCACTGGTGCATAAACAGAGGCAAGTCACAAAGGATTGGTTAAGTGAGGGCAAACATTGCAGACATAGTACAGTCCCACACAAAAGCGGCCTGGAGGAAGCTGCGAAAATCTGACAACTAACACAAAGATTTACAAACACAGCTCAGGGTAACCAACTGAAATGGCTCTAGACCTAAAATACATTTTTACAGGCTAAACAAGTGGACGGACAGCAAGCCTTTCCTAATGCACACTACAATATTAACCTGTTCTGGTCAAGCTAATTAACAGCTTAATGATTTCCAAGCAAATTAACATCAGCATTAGCATTCAGAGAGGTCATGTCACAAGTTAGTGTAAACAAACAAAACAACGTTCCTTATAAAACTACAATATGATAATCAGTCTTACTGAAAAAGTTCTGGAGTTTATAAAACTGCCTATACACTAGCACCATCCTGAGGCTAACACAGGCATTGCAACCAACTCTGAGAAGACAGAATTGACCAGGCACATGATCTGCAGCCAAACATAGCATGATTTCTTTTAACACACAAAGGGAACAGATTAATAAAGCTGCAGAAACTTGCACTAATCTATAGTTTCCAAGGCTGATCAAAGAGACTGATTGCAAGGTCTGAGGAGGGCCCACAGATTTATTTCTACAAGACTAAAAGAGCTGCCCATTATTATTCAGCCCATGTGGCGTTAGCATTAGTGTTCTACAAAATATATGAGCACAGCTTTGGGGCCATGTGGTAGTCCTAGCACACAGATTAACTCCCAGGGGTGCAATGTGTGGGTAAATAGTGCTGGTGGCCATGTGCCTTTTAATCAAAGCCTTTTTATGGCAGCTCAAGACAGAGTAAATGTGAATTGATTGATCAAATTAGCCCAAGTATTAATAGACCATCAGATCTAGGGATGCAGCAGCTGTCAGAAAAACTGGCACAGAGGGAGAAGGTTGGGAGGCTGTGCCCGACCAGAGCAACTGCACCTGGGACACCACACCAACACCAGCCCACTGACTACTATTCTTTAAAAACATTCCTAAAACACTCAATCTGCCCAGAGGACATGCAAATTAGCTGGAACAGATGCAAGCTGGCTTGGGACTAATTCAAGCCACTGCAGTCATACAAATAACACATTTCCATCTGTGGTAGCTTGTCTAAAGCTGAAGGGGAAAAAGTATTCATTTTTGGAAGCATGTTTTAAAATCTGAATACATTAAAATAAAGAAATTGCAAAGGACTATGTCTCCATATTTATGATAAGAGAACTTATTACAATGTCCCTTCTGATGTACAGATTATGAAAGATTGTTACAGCTACACTGCTATTGTTCAACCACAAGGCACAGTCTGTAATCCATGGCTGTTATGTGACTGCACTCCTTAAAGCATCTTTTATTAAAACTACACAATGTTCTACACAAAATTTCACATGGGCACCTCAAGAATTATAGTCGTATATTAAAATAATTAAAGGCATTTTAAAAGAAAATATAATTTCTTCATATCAATTATGGGCTATTTAATGGGTCATAATGAACAAATGTCAAATTAATAGGTTACACAATAATAGTAGACCTAAACAATTTTACCAAACACTACGCTTTCTTCCTCAATAGGCTTGTGATCAAAATAAAGATTGTATCAGACATCAAGATTTCACAGCACAGCAAAAGTTGGTTGAGAATGTCACATACACTATATTGCCAAATGTTTGCAGTCACCTGACCAGCAGATCCATATTCGGCTCCTTTGCAAACTGTTGCTACAAATATGAAAGCCCACAGTTGGCCTAGAAAGTTTTTTTAAGTTGTAGCATCACATTATTCCAGAGCAGAAAACTCCGGAGCTTCATTATCACATGGTGTGCTATTATTAGAGTAAAAAACCACAAGTGTCACCCAGTGCTGATCTTAACAACACCTTTGGGATGAACAGGAATGCCGACTGCACTCCAGACCTCCTTACTTGACATTAGTGTCTGATCTCACAAATACTGTTGGAGCTGAATGAAGAGATATCTCACATTCAAGTATCACATTGGGGTGGAAAGTCTTACTAGACGAGTGGCACATTATCAAATAAACAAGGGTGTGGGGTCTTGCCTTTTGGGACCCAAAATGATACATGATGCATCACTTCCCAATACTCATTAAATACATCGCACTGGCACCACCAGTGTTGGAATAAGGTGCCCATTAACCCACCAGTTAATAGTAACATTGACAATGTCAGACCCCACCGTGCAGCTTAACATTGGTTGGTAAAGACAACGGTGTTACTAATATGCTGCTGAACTAAAACAATGTGGAATTCTTAAGACCATACCGGCTTGCTGCTGTAAAATGGTTTCTCTAAAGTTGACCTTTAATACTATTAATCTGTCTGATGAACTTTGTTTTCTGAATAGCTTAACCTTTTAACAGATTGATGGGGTTTTTTTTTAAATAGATGTTTTTGGCAAAACATCAGTTTTCGTCATGCATATTACAAGACCTGGTCAATTTCACAGAGAACTGATTTGCTTAAACAGGTGGTTCCACCAAAGATCACTGAGCAAACTAATTAAAACTGAAATATTTTATAGCAAATTTATATATCTATCCATCCATCCATTTTCATGCACTCTGTCCTCTATTTGGGAAGAAGTATACTGTATAGATCTTATTAGACCTCAATTTATGCACATGGCACAGTCATGCTGGAGCAGTGTTTGGGTCTCCAAGTTCCAGAGATGTATGTAACAGCAGACAGAAACATCTTGAATCCCCGAGTCTTTCCATTTTGGCAACAGCAACATTTTGGTAAATAAATATTTATGGTCTCCACAAGCTCCTGGTCATATAGCGTACATACTTTGTGAATTTTACAAATCGTACTTGATTGTGCAGGAACATATTACCAATATATTGCAACAAATAATTGCTACACACAGAGACTGTCACTAACAGTTTACGGTATAAATTATTTAAGAATTGCTCGAGATCAAGTCTAAATGTTCATTTTGGAGGTTTGACACGTTACACAATGCTTTGGTGTTTTAATGCAAACACATTTTTCAAACCTGCTTTTTAGTACATAAAAAAACCCTCATCTGTTCAAATACTTTGCTGAATATGAGATAAGACTGCAGCAGGACATGGCTGACCCATCATCTGTAACCATATTTATCACAGACATCACACTTCCTATTTCAGTAGGTTGGGCATCAGTTGCAAGAAAGGGAAAATAAATGATTTCTTTTCAGGTCTGAATTTGGGTCACCTAGAACTTGTCATCACACATAGGCTACCTCGCTGCTGTGCTCTGTTCTGACAACAAAAAAGGTGTGTTAATTTAGGGGGGGGGGTCCTTTAACACTTATTTACACTTGGCTTACAATTAATTTCCATTAAATGCTCAGTCTGAATTAAACCGTTTGTACAGGCTCAAAAGGATAAAATGTATTTTTTCATCCTGAGCCAGAAGGTTGAAGCACCCCTGGACAGTGCAGATCTCGCACTTCATTACCTACGGTATCAGTCTGTGAATTCACAGACTCGCTGTGTGGCTTGTGCAAGCTGCACAGTGTGAGAGGTGGCCATTATATTGAAATCATTATGCACTGCTTCAAGCATTCATTTTCTCCATATAGCAGCTGGGCAACTTTCCAGATGCAAACATACCAGGTGATCCTACGCATTATCTCCAGAAGGAAATGGTCTTACCTCCTGTCCTGTGAGAAAGAGTAGCACATCTCCCTCATCTTCCTCACACATATGGATCTGAATGACTGTCCTGATGGCCGCCTCCAGGTAGTCACGCTCGGGCTCTGGTGTGTAGAAGATTTCGACCGGATGCGTTCTGCCGGGAATGGTAAGCAAGGGGCAGCTGTCAAAGTACACCTGGAACTTTCCAGCATCCAAGGTGGCGCTCATGACAATAACCTGAGGCAGAGAAAAAGTTCACAATGGTTCATTGATTTCTGATGCTAAACGACATGTTTACAACATGTTCCTTTTTTAAGAAAAACAAACCACCCAAGAACTTTTCAATGCCATATTTTACTAACGCCACTAAATTCAACATACGTTGATTAAACAGAAGACCAGCAAAATGCAGTATAACCTTCCTTGATGAACCATCAAGCTACACTTACACTTGGATATAAAATGACCAAGTCCACCATGATGTTTTTCTTTATTCCAATACATCATAATCACTCTTAAAGAAGGAATATTTAACCATAAAGTTATAGAAAAGTTCATTTGGTGTCACAAAATCCTCAGTCAACACTTCCTGAACAAATGCAAACCTTTGACTTGATCCAGACAGCAAGCAGTCATTACCCATCTGCTTTATGAGAACTGCATTTGGCACACTCTGGTCATAAAAAAACGACGACATGCTTCTGCACCTTCAGGGTTGATAGCATTAAAATAAAGTGACCGGAGGGCAGAACAAGCTCTGCTAATAAATCGGTCCGGCCTTTCGTGTTTGAGAGTAATGGCTACATAAGTCCAAGACCAAACAGTCACACAGATGTCAGACTTTTAACAGTAAAGGAGATTTCTTAGTAAGCAGTTGGCAAAGTGAAAAGATAAATCTAACAGTGCAAAACACAGCAAAGTAGGGAAGTGGATGAAGAGGCATGGGGGTAATTTGGCTGGTAATGACCACAAGATTCTAGTTTTTTAGATCATGATGACTTCAGCAATCATGAATCACTTAAAGAAATAAGTGGATTTTATTTCCTGGGTAAAATCTAAATCAAAAGTACACACACAAATATATATATATATATATATATATATATCCTAATTAAGACTCAAATGTGGCCATTTTCTTTTGAGTTCACCACACCTACGTTAGGGAAATATCTCCTTCTGGTCTAAACGGATTTGGAAATGAAACAAGACCCTGGAGGAGGCAGTACTGCAGCAGATAATGATCCTGACTGCAGCGGTGTCATGCTGCTCTCCTGTGGAGCGGAACATCGAAGGGAATCACATATCAGCACTCAGTTGGTCAAAGCAGCTACCAAGGAACGACTTTTGATGAGGTGCTCAGGTGACAGTATCGCATTACAGTATCCAGGCTGCAACAGACACTAAGCAGTCACAAAGTGCTGCCAATGAAATCTGCTTATCATTATTCGAAAATCTGATTTATTATTTTAGCTCAAGTGTATATTGTAGTTTGGTTGCACCGGCTGACAGACAAAACACACCTTTAGGTCTGATCTCTGGCGAACAACTTCTTTGAGGACTCCCATCAAAATATCTGTGGCCAACGTGCGCTCGTGGGCCTCGTCCAGAATGATTACGCCATATCGCTCCAGCAGCGGGTCGTTCATGGCCTCTCGGAGTAACATACCATCAGTCATGTACCTATATTTTAAAAAGTTTGTATTTTGATAAGGCAATATAGAAATCAGTTCTGACTATATAACAAACAAAAACTAGATTTATGTTTGATATAAACATGACCAGGACTACATCAAGCATTGCTTTTTTATATCAAGCATTTAATTGTGATCACAGACATCAGATTACTTAATTTACTGCTCATTACTTAAATCAGTTTTAAGAGGCAAATTCTTTATAATTAAAATATTACAAATAAAACTGCAATAAATAAACCAAAGTGGTGCACTAGCATTGAAGAGCAACGGCAAGTTTACAAGCTGGGGTTTTCACCATCAATATCTGGCTGAGAGCAGCAGACATTTTTAAGTACAACATGGATTTTCTTGGCTTTTGAGCAGATTTAATTCCAAAGGGCTCTGGCGTTGGCATTGTTTTCTGTACTAGAGCCAAAACTGAAAAGATAATTCCGGGTTATCTTGTATACGGGAAACATAAAAAAAAAAAGAATATACATGGTTTAATGGTTTATAATTACATCACTGAAGTTGAAGGGCTTTTATTTATACTTTATATACCAACACAAATACTATTAATTGTACTGTCTGGAAGTTCATTGTGATCTTTACCAAATAACCTTTAGACCAACATTTATTTGCTGATGTAGAAGAAAACTTTCTTCCAAAACTGTGCATAAATCGATACAAAAACATTTTAAAACATTAAAAAATTGCACAAATTAATTAAAAATGCAGAGGAATAAGATTTTACTTGTTCACGCAAGACGTATGCACACTTCCTTGTTACTCAGAACATCCCAACATAAAATACACTAAATTCAGTTTTTAATGGAGGCACTCACTTAAGGATGGTTTTTGCTGAGCTGCAGTCCTCAAATCTAATAGAGTATCCAACTTCCTGCCCCAGCATGACATCCATCTCATCTGCCACTCGTTGGGCCACACTCATGGCTGCCACTCTTCGGGGCTGGGTACAGGCTACTCCACGCTTAGGCCCAGGTAGGGAACGCACCATATCCACACACCACTGAGGGATCTGAAGAGATATATACACACACACACACACACACACACACACACAGTTACACAGGTAATACACAAGCACAATAATTATTTTTTACTATTAGAAGTCGTCTAGGATTTATTTTTTAAATCCGCAATTCCCAGTCTGTGAACACAGCTATTATGATGACAGCAACTCAAAGTTAAAAAAGTAAAGAAAAACAATTTCCAGGGACCTTAACAGAGAGCTAAAATAGCCGGATTTAAAATGTTACTGATAATATTAGGCATGACTCATAGCAGCCTAGCTGATGGTCTTATTTATTGTCAGAAACAAAAGGGATGGAAATAAAGCAATGTTTTTTAGATTCTAAACAGAAAAACAGTGTTCATTAATCTGGGGCTTTTATTATTTTTAGAAACATGCTGCAGGGTGCTAATCACTTTCTCTGTGAATGCAGGTTTTTGCACGACAACCCTCTGACTCATCGAAGCATCTGTTCATCATTTCCATTAACATTCCAGCTTTATGAATCTTTTTATTTTTAGGAAAGAGTAAAAATTTACTTAAGTTCTGCTATTGACAAAAGGCTGTAGATGTGTGTAAATTGAGGATATGTGACAATGTTGACATTCACCAGTCACTTCTTATTACTTTTACCGGCTTCAATTCACAATTCAGACTACAAAACAGAATGAGGACAAAATATTTTCTAACAATATTACAAAAAAAGCATCCTTTTATTCCTTTAACAAAGTTTAAAAAATGCTTCATCTGGTAAACTCTTAGAAGAAAAAATGTATCTTATAGAAGATATTTCTATTTCTGCATTTAATGATAAGACAAAGGGATGAAATTGGGAGTATAGAGAGGTGAGACCTGAAAGGAATTCGAACTTGGGTCACATGAGCGCAAGAACTTACAGCTAGCTAACCATCCCTTTTTATTGATGATGGCATATTAATATTCTTTGCTAGTAAGAATACACACTCATATTACTTTTTAAACTGATTTATGCCAACATTCAAATACTATTAATTAAAACACTGAGCAATAAATGACTTTCTCCTCCGCTCCTTTAATTGGCCCTGACACATCTTATCCAGAGTGACTTACATTTGATCTCTTTTGGCCCTCTTGCTCAAGGGCCCACAGTGGTTGCTTGGTAGAGGTGGGAATCAAAGTCCAGTCTTTCTAGTATCAGTCCAACAATCCTAAGCTACCCCTCCCCACACAGCCACTGTCTCAGAAGATATCTGTTATCTTGTGAACCATTTATCGTTCGATGTGTTTTGAGATCTTTATCATTTGCATGAGACATTCAGACCGATTTTACATCAAATCTCTAAACGGTGACAATAGTGGCTATATGCGTAGTGTTCCTTGGAAACTCTCGAAATCTACTAAGACCCTCAGAGGCAGATACTGAAGAGAAATTATTGAAAAAGCTGAGGAAGAAAAAGCTTAACTACACTAAAATAAGAACACAACACACATTTAAACATTAACTAACTTATAAACAATAAATCAGATACACACACCTTACAGAACAATTACCTGAACTATCCAGTAATCAGTTGGGGAATTTATGGTATTTAACCAGAATTCTAGTTTGTTTTACTTCAAATTTTATTCAATGATTACTAAACACTGTGTTGAAGATATTGAACTCAGTACATCTGATTAAAAAATACTCATTTGACAACTTTATAGGAAATTTATGAATAAATAAATAAAATAAGACATTTTAAATTAATAGTTTGCTCAACAAACATTTTCCTATACATTTGTTTCCTTCTAATGTAACACACCTGTGTGGTCTTTCCAGAGCCGGTCTCCCCCACCAGCACGAAGCTTTGATGGCGTGTAAGGATGTCATGGAAACGCTCTTTATACTCCCAGACGGGAAGCTGTAGACGCTTCTTGAGGATCTCATAATAACGTGGCGTGTGGGGTAGGTTGGTGAAAGGGTTGATCTGTTGATGAATTGCTGTCTGTTTCATAGAAAGCATCCCTCCTCCAGACGTTGTGTTCAAATTCAGGGTAGAGTTGGGAGCTTTGCTGTCTCTGTCTCGCTCCCTATCTCTGTCTCTGTCTCTCTCTCGGTCTCTGTCTCTGTCTCGATCGCGATCCCGTTCCCGGTCCTTTGACCTTTCATCTCGATCTCTGTCACGGTCTTTTCTGTGGAATTGAATGACCACACGAAATTAAAGAAAGACTCTCTAACATACTGTATTTCAATCAGCATTTACATGCAATAGAGACTCATCTAATGCCTTATGTACGGCATCACTAAAGCAACACAATGGCAAAGCTATTTAAATTCAGCATCTGTAAACAATAAGCAATAGTTAGTTAGACATTTGCTTAACACCAAGGGAATCACAAATGCACTAAACTTCTGCTGAAACAGAAAGAACCTTGATTTAATTACCCTAAAAACACTAAAAATCTAAACAATTTTTTGTCAACCTTAGACAGAAAAAAAAAAAGTGTTGATAAACATTAAGTAACTTGATCTCGTATGCCTACATGAAAGTCTGCAATAGCACAGGTTAACCAGGTTGGGGTTGTAGCTATTAAGTGTTGAAGACAGTGTATTAGAGGGATCGAACCAGTAAAATGTGAGTTTGTTTTATAAAACAATCAGGGGTTTTACAATATATCAGCTAACTTAAAGGCTACTTTTAATTTATTATCATCATACCAGATGTGACGTCACTCATTTTACATACGTTGAATCTCTGTGTGACAAACTACAATTAAATGGTAACAGTTGGTAGAAAAGAAAAGCAGATATACGCGTCACGTTTGACGAGAAAAAGACGCAAGCCTATGAGCAATTTATAATTTAGAATGGCAGAATATAAATAGATGTAAATAAATAAACATCTACATAATGCACATGTTTTTGGACTGCAGGAGGAAACCGTAGTAGCCAGAGAAAACCCATGCAAACTGCTCACAGAACAGGTTCGTTTGATGCCATGACTGCTATTTCCGGTTCACTGATATCCTCTTCAGTCCATCAGTACAGCGGCTTAGGAGTATCCCCCTTCTTTAACGCAGCAATTTGAAGATCATTGAACGCAGCCCCACATTTAACATGACCTTAGATTTGTGTGTGTTATTTCTAAATGCAAAAGACGCTTGAAACGTTTTAATGTTTTTTTTTACTTGAGTTGGTTAAGGATTTCACCAAAGTTTCATTATATTTGCACCACATGAGGAGCAGTGAAAGGAGTCTTTTATGTTAAGGTTATATTCCATATATTTTGGTTTCCAGGCAGAGGGTCTTTCAGTTCACACTTGGCATGTTCTTCCTGTGGCTTTCCTCCTACATTTACATTAACTTTATTGGTGTGTGGTGGTGGTGGTGGTGTGGTCCTGCGATAGACTGGCGACACATCCAGGATGTACCCCTGCCGTTGTCCCCACATGCTATAGGCTTCGGCAGAGCACCATAACCCCAGATTAGGGGCGGACCACGTGACCCCAAGTTAGCTAACATTCATACTTGCTAGGCGAAATGTAATCAACAAATAATATATTTATACAATTTATATTAGCGCGGTGGCCTCACAATAAGAAGGTTCCGGGTTAGAATCCCGGGCCAGGAATCTTTCTGTGCGTTTACATGTCCTCCCTGCGCGTGCGTGGGTTTCCCCAGGTTTTCTCTCGCATCCCAAAAACATGTACATTAGGTTGATTGTGTATTTCTAAATTGTCCATGGGAGTGAATGTTTGTATGAATGGTTGTTAGTCTATGTGTGGCCCTGCGATGGACTGGCGACCTGTCTAGGCTGTAACCTCGCTTCTCGCCCTGTGTGTGCTGGGATAGGCTCCAGCAGGCCCATGTGACCCCGAATTAGTGAATAAGCCGGTAAGATGATAAATGAATTTATAACAAAAATTATTAGCATACATATTTAGTTGTCCAAAATAGGGTGTATTCTTGCTAGCTGACCCGTTAGCTAGATAACTTATTTCGAGCCTTGAATGTAGTTATTTGAATCGTGTCAACAAATATATCATCTGTATTCGATATAAATATCAAGGTAACTAACCAAAACAACGTCTAAAGTTAGAAGTTCCATTAAATAAATAAAAGCCTGCCAGCTAATAACCCAGTTAGCATTAATAGGGCCGAATCCCAAATGTTTCCTCGCTCCCTACTTAAAGGCACAGATACTAGGACGTACTACAGCTATATGCACCCT
Organism: Pseudolaguvia tuberculata; assembly: GCA_026260255.1. Taxonomy (NCBI): domain Eukaryota; kingdom Metazoa; phylum Chordata; class Actinopteri; order Siluriformes; family Sisoridae; genus Pseudolaguvia; species Pseudolaguvia tuberculata. Next base: position 6,638,894 of record JAOTRA010000034.1, read on the forward strand.
GGACAGTGGACTACATTTTCCAAAGGGACTCTGTTTGGGATACGGCTAAAATGCTTTGCTAACCATTCAGCTAATAACGGCGAAGACCCACGTGTTCCGGCGGCATTTAGTCAATGAAGGAGTGAATCACAATTTTAATGGCGATATTCACAATTAGATATACATTAAACTTCTGCTGTTGTGTTTATTAAAGTAATTCGTATGGTAATTTGGACTCGGTGTCGACTCTAGAGACTGATTAGCGCGACACAAAGGAGCCGGGCCTGACAGCGCGAAAACCACAACAAACGCTCAAAGCCATCTTAATGCACGAAACCTACCCGTCCGAAGATCGCTTTTTACTCGACGAATAATCATCGCCTAAATCCAAACGATGTCGTTTAGACATTTTGTAAAACGAATGTTTACAACTTTAAATTAAAAAAATGAAAAGACAGCACGGTCGATTATTCCAAACAAACCTCTTCAGTGCTCAACACTGGGAAAAACGACAAGATGGCGACCGGAAGCACTTACCTCATCATTCTTATTTCAGAAAATGAGAGAGTGAACTATTCGAGATGGCGGACAAAACAGATTAATTCCCCAAAAATAGCGACTGCTACAAATGTTACACGAGTTTATTCTCGGACGGAGAGGTTTCTTGGATTAAACCCCAAAGTTATGACGGCTCTATTCCTTGTACCAGGAGAGGATGTTGTAGGTTTAGCGCCAAATTCCGCTGCAGTTTTTACATTGACCACTAGGGGCAATCGTGAGTGCAGAGAGTGATCATTCGGGAAGAATCCCACTATATTAATATTAACTATTTTAAAATACTTAAAAGAGTAAAGCAGTGCATATGTATTGTTTATATATCTAAATATTTTCAATGAAATAATAATAACGATATAATATAATTGTGATGCAATGGTTTGTTTTATAAAAAAAAAAAAGTTCCAAGCACAAGCTATACTTTACATTTGAATATGAATGTATTTATGAAAACATTAATCATCCCGTACATACAGTCTGGGTCGTCCCGTTTGTGGAGATACGTGCTCTGATTGGGTAATACTCGCTGCTATTATTAGTTAGATTGGTTTAACACAGACCCAGGCCAGGGCCAATCAGAGTCGATGAAGGGCGGGTAAATGACGGAACAACTTTAGATCCGACGGCAGAAGTGGAAAGTGTCAGTGAGGGTTTGTCTTGAGTTTACAGACATGTCGCCAGGTCCTCGAGGCGCACATACACAAACAACCATTCACTCACACATTCACTCCTATGGGCAATTTAGAATCACCAATCAATCCAATGTACATGTCTTTGGACTGTGGGGAAAAACCGGAGTACCCGGAGGAACCCACGCAAGCGTGGGCAAGAACATGCAAACTCCGCAAAGAAAGATCCCTGACCCAGGAATCGGACCCAGGACCTTCTTGTTGTGAGGCGACTGTGCTAACCACTACGCCACCACACCTTCATTCTTCATATACAAAAATAGAGTGAATATCTGTTGGGCTGAAAAAAGTGTAAAAGTGACAGTTCTCTAACAAACCCAATAATATTCTGATAGAGCAACTTGATTTCATATGCCACCTATTTGATGAGAAAAAAAGGAAAATATAAATGATTCACATCTGTATGTTCTATCATAATATGTGACATATTATATAATATAATGGCCTGCAATGGACTTGTGACCAGTCCAGGTGAAGAAAAAATGTTATGCTTAACCAAACCAGATAATCTCAACCTTTAATACCAACGAATTAATCTGAAGACATTATAAAAACTGAATAAACATTTACATACAGTGTGTATATATTAGTGTATAGTGGTGCATTATGTGTTTCATTCATTCATTCATTCATTCATTCATTCAATCTTCTTACCCACTTATTCCCTAATTCAGGGTCACAGGAGTCTGCTGGGGCCTATCCCAGCACACATAGGGCGAGAGGGCGGGGGACGGGACGCCATTCCATCATAGCGCAACACATAGACAAACAACCATTCACACACACATTCACTCCTACGGACAATTTAGAATCACCAATTGACCTAATCTACGTGTTTTTGGACTGTGGGATGAAACAGGAGTACCCAGAGGAAACCCACGGAACATTCAAAAACATGTACAGAAAGCACCCGACCCGGGAATCAAATGCAGGACCTTCTTGTTGTGAGGTGACCGTACTACCCATTATGCCACCGCGCTGCCCTGTTTCATTATTTTGTTATACAGTTTAGTATGTGTAGGTGTGTATTCTAATAATGAGCTCAGTACTTGTGGTATGTGTTTGTCTCATGTCTCATCTCATTTTTACATTTGTTTGCTTTTTAGCACTTTAGTTTCACCATCGACTCCTGTAACACATCCATTATTTTCCGCCTGTACGTATAAATCATTATGGATAAATGTATAACACAGACATTCTAATAATATTTTATTTATTACAAATATTAGATTATCAGTTTTTGCTTGGAAAAGAATTCTGGAAAGAATTTCTAGCTTAGCCGGCGTTGTGGTGAAGTAAAGGCAATAATGGCAAAAATACTTTATAATAACAGTAAGCTGTAAAAGAATTTAGTTTTTTTTACACCATGCAAGAACAAACTAGTTTTAGGGACCCAGATGTGTCCAAACTGGTGCCATGAATTTAGACTGATGGAAGTAGAGTCTTCCTGGCTGTTTTCCTAGTCAAGTTAAGATTTAAGGCAGCACGTTGGCGTAGTGGTTAGCGCAGTCGCGTCACAACAAGAAGGTCCCAGGTTTGATTCTTTCAGTGCCGTCTTGGCATATTCTCCCTGCGCTTGCATGGGTTTCCTCTGGGTACTCTGGTTTCCTCCTACAGTCCTAAAACATGCACATTGGTGCGTGCATTGGTTGATTTGTGATTCTAAATTGTCCATAGGAGTGAAAGTGTGGTTGTTCATCTACGTGTGGCCCTGTGATAGACTGGCGACCTGTCCATGGTGCCTCTCGCCCTATGCGTGCTGGGATAGGCTCCAGCTCCTGAATTAGGGAACAAGCAGGTGAGAAGATGAATGAATGATTGAATGAATGAATGAATGAAAGTTAACAGTTACAGAGATGCATGACAAGGTTGTTGTGAAAGAAATCATTTGTTCTGCACAAAACTCTGACCTCGACCCCACTGAAAATCTTTGGTCTAATGTCTGGGGCAGCGTGGTGGCCTACTGGTTAGCATGGTCGCCTAGCTGTGCAGAGTTTGCATGTTCACCCCATGCTTGCGGGCTTTCCTCCAGGTCCTCCGGTTTCTTCCCACAGTCTAAAAAACATGTACATTAAGTTGACTGCCCATAGGAATGAGTGTGAGTTTGTGTGGATGTTTGTCTATGTGGGATCACACGATGGACTAGCAACCTGTCCAGGGTGTACTTCTGCCTCCTGGGATAGGCTCCAGCAGACCTCAGTGACCTCGAATTAGGGAATAAGCTTAGAGTTAAAAGATGAGTGATGTGTCTATTCCACACACACAGCTATTTTATTACATAATTATTAATTAATGAATTATTGAATTAAATGATCAATTATCTTTTCTGAACTATATAACCCATAACATATAAACACATATTGTAAAAATGATTCATGCTGCTCTTCATCAGTGATGTGACTTTTTGCATGTCACTCCGGATAAGAGCGTCTGCTAACTGCTGTAAATGTAACTTGCGTTTGGTGTGTGGACCAAACCCAATAACACCCTCTTTATTTGATTTTAAAAAGACAGAATCCTGCTATTATTTGTACAGCAGAATAATTGTAATTTTTAGCCCAGTCCTTTTTTTTTAGCTCTGCTGTGATATGAGGATGAATCAGCTAATACAGAAAACAATCACCGCTATTGACACAGGTAATTACACCACCTGGGCATTTTTAACAAGCCACATAACAGCATCTGGCTCATTGGTTGTAACTAGCGACTAATGGTAATGAGAATGCTGAAGTTGATATTAAGACAAAGCCTTTGCATTGCTCTAAATATCCAAGGCTAATCTAAAATATTCTTTTCTGCTACTCTCACTTTCACAGGTAATTAAGTAATAGATCAGCTGTGTGTGAAATAGGCCTGGCACACACACACACACACACACACACACACACACACACACACACACACACACACACACACACACACACACAC
>JAOTRA010000034.1:6647561-6663575 GCA_026260255.1 Pseudolaguvia tuberculata
ACACACACACACACACACACACACACACACACACACACACACACACACACACACACACACACACACACACACGATTGCTATCCTGGTAAGGACTCTTTATAGATGTAAATGGTATTTATACTGCATAAATTGTATTTTCTAACTCTAATCACTATCTCCAACTCCTAACCCTAACCCTAATCCCTATCCATAACCTTTCTACATTTTTATTTTCTCAAAAAAAATGCACCCTGTCATCATGAGTTCCACTCACATTGAGGCTTATAAACAGGCTTAACAAAACCTATCAGCACTAAAAGTTTTACATTTGGTCAGTGTAATATTTTTAATAAATAGTCTTTCTGGTATTAATCCAATACCTTAACCACTAAGCCACCACTTCCCCGTTAGACCCTTTGGACCTTTGAGTAAATATTTATTTATACCTTAGCCATATATTTGTTTTGTTTTTTTAAATCTGTCATTTTTTTCACAAGTTTATATTTATTTATAGATATGTTTGGCCATTTTTTGCCAAAGAACAGAGGGATGACAGGGTCAACAGCTTACACATGAGTTTATAATTTTGTTCAATTTACAGCAAGGATTATTATTATTATTATTATTATTATTATTATTATTATTATTATTATTGGTAAAATACCGGATTATACATTTTTCCTCATCTGGTTACAAGAAATAATTGAAACTACTAAAAAATTGACCAATAAAAATGATCTAAACTTGTGTTTTCTCTTTATAAAGTTTCCTACTTTTGTGTAACTAATGGTAATCAATAAATATCACGTCAGTGTGTTCCTGAACGGCAGAGGGGTGGAAAGTCCATCTTCCCACATTTTGGCTGTTGACTGTGCCAGGATCTGAACTTACAGACATGGTAATGTACATTTAAATGGACAATTACTCAGCATTAATTGTTAACTATGGGTTCATTAAAGGTATCGTTCTATAGGTCTAATGTTCAAAGAATCTTATAAGAAAATCACATTTAAACTTGTGTTTGTTTCAGACTGAAGGACGTGATATGGTGTTTTTCTTTCTGACCTGGATAATACTTGGGCATACTGAACAAGGAATTGCATTGAATCATAGCGACACATCAGCCCCTGAAGCACCTATGGAGGTTAATCTCTTTAATGGGACTCTTTTTGCCACATGTGAATTTATGCCTGACCCCCAAATCCCTACTGGCCAACCTAAAATATATGGACAAGTTCTTTTTAAACAAATGTTTCCGGCAGGCATACTGCAAGCACTAATTAATCTTCATGGCCTGCCCACTGATGACCAGCAGAAACGAGCTATTCACATCCATCAGTATGGCGACCTGAGCCAAGGATGCATCACTGCCGGTCCACACTACAATCCACAAGGGGTGGACCATCCTGGACACCCTGGTGATTTTGGCAACTATGTGGCCAGCAATGGAACTATAAGGCAACTTTTTATCGTAAAAGGAGGCACCCTTTTTGGGGGTCAGTCAATTTTAGGACGTGCAGTTGTGATCCATGAAAAGGAAGATGATTTTGGGTTAGGAACAAATGAAGAGAGCAAACGAAGTGGGAATGCAGGAAGACGCATTGCTGGATGTGTCATTGGCATCTCGCCTCCTAGCATGTGGAAGAAACTCGCAATGGAGTTGAGGAGAGATGGGGAAGTGTGATAGGAGCAAGTCAGAACAAGAGGAAGTTTGGGAGAAGTATAGGAGACAACACAAATATCATATCATTCCCACAAATCTCACTATTAGAGAAATCATATTTATATCTAGTTTTGTTTGTTCTTATTCTGAATCACTTTACATAATAAATACAGTAACATTTATAATCAAGCTAAACTATTCGTTAACAAACCACATGCATAAAAGTACAATAAATGCATGAGGCTGCTACAACAGTGGATGTGTTTCTCAATGTAAAAGTCTGAGCTATTTGTAAAAAATATATATAAAATATATATATATAAATAGTTAGCAGCAAAGGCTCGTAAAATTTATGATAAATACAATAACCACAAACCAATTTACAACTCAGTTACCTCATACCTCAGTTTAGAAACAACTCAAAAATTGAAGTTTGAAACTCAATGGTCTGAGTGCATCTTTTATATTAGCAGCACAGCATGAGAAATTAATCAAATAAATAACATTCTTTTTTTTTTTAAATTGGGAGGATGCTTAATAACTGAATGCAATTCAGTCATTCATTCATCTTCTAACCTGCTTGTTCCCTTATTCAAGGTCACAGGGGTTTGCTGGAGCCTATCCCAGCGCACATAGGGCTTTCGTTAATTGTGGCAGGGGTAACTAAATGCAATGATTCGGAAAAAAAAAAATATATATATATATATATATTTTATGCACAACAGAACATTAAAAACATTCACAATTTAACTAAGGAAATGTTCTATATGGAGGAAAACATATAGTTTACCAACAAAACCTCTTACAAAAGTGACTACCAGTTTTGGCCTTATTTTATTTTTTTAGTTGATGTTGAAATCTTATTCAGTCGATCAAATCGATAATATTAGATAAAGTTTAAGGTTAGGTTTGGAGTTAGGGTTGTCTAGTTTTTGTCTTTTTGCTGTTGATCTTTCTATACTGTTTATAGTGTACTAGTGAACAGCGTACTTTACTACCAAAGGTTTGTGGTCACCTGACTATCAGAGCCGTATGTGGTTCCTCTCCAAACTGTTGCTACAAATATGGAAGGCCACAGTTGGTCTAGAATGTTTGTTGTATGTTGTAGCAATACATTATTCCTTCACTCAAACTAAGAGACTCCAACACTGTTCCAGCATGACAAGGACCCGGAGCACAAAACCCCCAACCTCCATTATCACATGCTGGATTATTATTAGAGCGAAAAAAGACGAGTCATAATCTTACCACCACTGAATACCTGTGTGTTGAGTTGTTGCTTTTTTGATGAAATAGCAAATTCATACTGTTACACGAGTTGTGCATTCACTATTTTACATGGTAACAGATTTATGATAAAGATTTACAAGAAGTAAAAGGGGTGTACTAAAATTTTGGATAGTATAAAGAGTTTGGACTAAGTGAATAACATCTATTTGTATTTTGCACAAAGCTTTCTGACATTCACACAAATGATGAATTTTTCCATAGCTTCAGTGATATCCTCTCAATTCAGTTGTTTCACAGTCAGCTTTTTGTCAGCCAGGAAGGCTGTTGGCTCAACAGTGTAATTTTATTATTATTTTTACCCATCCATCCTTAAACCACACCAGCAACCAAGCTATATTCATGGCGACTTTACACTCGTACCACTCTCTAACTTAACATGCATGGTTTGACCTGTGGGAGGAAACCAGAGTACTCACGCAAGCAATGGGAGAACATGCAAACTCTGCATAGAAAGATCCCTTGGCTAGGAATTGAACCCAGAACATTCTTGCTGTAACGTGACAGTACTAGCCACTAAACCACCATATAATATGATACATATGACAAATATTTAATATTTTTATTCAAAATGTTTCTCTTTAAGTGAAAAGTGGTTAAAGTGTTGTATTGATACCAGAAAGACCAGAAATTGCTCAGTTGTAAGTCTCTCTAGATAAGAGCGTCTGCCAAATGATGTAAATGTCAATGATTCAAAATTTAATACTAATGATTGTGTGGGTCATTCTTATTCAGCATTATATGTATATATATATATATATATATAAATTTTCCCAGATATATTTATTTTCAGATCAAGCATTCTATATGCTCTTTAACTGGCAGCCCGATCCTCAATGAATGCACATCACATTCCCAACCCATCTCAGACTCCTACCTGAAGTCAGATCTGACAGTGTTTTCTTATTCCTCTATGAATAATTGAACAGTGACTGTGTGTATCTTTCTAGACCAATGTGCTCTTCTTTATCTAAAACAAGAGTGAATGAGTAGGAGTGAGTGAGTAAGAGTGAGGTGGGAATATTTCCCTCACTCCTGTGGTGTAGATGTAGCAAGAGACTGATGATCTGACACCCAGACAGTGGGGATGTGTGACAGGGATGCTGGGTTGTTGTGGAGGATAGAGGGTGTGAAGTAAATTGTCGACTTCAATCAGCATCATTTCAACATCTTGATTTTCCCATGAGCCTGCTGGAGCAGAGACGAGCTAAGCAGTGGCTGAGAAAGGAGTAATGAATTGGGCGGGATTCTCTTCTGTCATAAACAGATGATGACTCAGATGATCGGTTGTAGCAATAAAAAGATGATGCAAAGCTTATACTTTCTCTGTGTTTGCAAACAAACTAAACTTGCTACAAAACTTTTACATTCAACCCACACATTCCTGAATATGGCCACACAATAGCAATATCAATTTTCAATACATTCATTAACACAAACTCTCTAAAGAAAATGCAAGATTTCTCCAAGTGTTCCATATGATTCATTTCTCATTATCACTTGTGGACAAAACTGGCACTGCGGTGGCTCAGTGCACAGCTTTAACAGAGCATATTCCAGCCTGCCGTTCCACACGTCTCGCCAACACGATGCATCAGATATATCAGTTGGTATGTCGCATTCCCCTATGCCTGGCTTCTTTAGAAATTCTGCCCATATGATTGAGTGGGAGTGTGCCAATGTGTGTGTGAACATAGCGAAATGAGATCAAAAATAGAAAAGGCGTGCTTACTGCAGAATACGCAATCGAGTTTTTGGCTTAGATCATGCATTTGCTCAGAATTGCAACCTGCCAGCTGAGCCCATGCTGGAACAAAATATATGTGTGTGTGGACAACCTGAAATGAACTGGGAAGTGGGAAGTGAGAAAATAAGCGGTTGTATATGAGTAAAAGCCACTCCTGAACGTTCTTCAGGATACTGATTTAGTAACCTTCCCAGTCGAGCAGCTACATGCACAGAAATTCTGGAAGCTTCATATGCAAACATTTGCATGATCATAAATACATTTATTCATCTTACTACCCGCTTAATTCCCTAACTTGAGGTCACGGGGGTTATGCCGGTGCCTATCCCAGAGCATGTAGGGCGAAAGGCAGGGGTACACCCTGAACAGTTTGCCAGTCCATCACAGGGCGACGCACAAACAAACAACCACTTGCACACACCATGATCATACAGTTACTTTCCAATGTGGTCTGAAATTTGACTGTACGGCTTTGTGTTGCCTCCTGTAGTTATGTGCTGGCTGTAGCATCATGATTCAAGTAACCGTATACCGCAACAGTATTAATATGGTTAAAAATGCTAAAATAAGCTATAATATGGTAAACATATAAATGGCTCAAAACAAAACACGTTTAATGCTTTTATATTTTGGGAAAAAAAATATATATATAATAATTTAATTTGCTTTTCCATCATCTAAGTACATATCACAGGCAAATATCTGACAGTAGCTTACCGAGAAGAGATATTGTCCACAAAAAGTACAATTCATTAAGCAGTATAAGGCACATGCAGCAGAAAGCAGCCACAAGATACATTTGTAAACATGTAAATGAACGTATCATTAATTGTGGAAACAACAATACTATTATGATTTGAAATAACTGGAAACTGAATTTGGGATTCAATTGTTATTTAAGAAGAAGCCATAGTGTGCGCTACTGAAATCTATATCATTCGTATAATTAAGACTTAATTTTGTTGTTAAGAAAGCAATGAAAAAAATTGCAGAAAATTTCACCATGAAATCCAACAAAGTTCCAGAAACTGGGTGGTGCCTTCACCCGAGACAACAACAGAATACTATTACACCAAGAGCAAAAAAGAAAAAAACCCAACGGCAGCAATCAGTACTGAACAGGTTTCTTAGACTGATACACACTGCCACATCATAAGATTGACCAAGTGTAAATGTGTGTAAAATTGTTCTTTGATTCTCGACTGTGCTGTGATATGTGATATGTACAGTACCTGATGTAATATACATGCATTTGAAGTATAAAATTGAAAGCGGACAACCAACGTATCTTAATTGTTCTAATCATCTAACTTAATTTATACACAAAATATAAAAACATGCTGTAATTAAACACAAAAACATACGTAACTAAAGAAAAACAATACCATGAACAGGTTTGTAGGCTGCAAGTATAATAGGGATCTGTGGCTGTAAAGTATACACATTTAAGTGCACTTATTTCTAAGTGTTGTATATTTCATATTTTCGATTTGTTCTTCTTCTCTCGAACACCTGATTGTAGTCACGGACTAAATATTACCACTTTTCATTCTTGCACAAGTTACTGTTGCTTAAAACACCTTTGGTCAATATTTAAGCCACACTTTCACTGTAACAGTCATCAGTCTTTCCTGACTGACAGTTCAGATCCCACCTTGGTGTGAGAGGTGACTGTTCTTTGGCAACAGATGCAAGACTTGAGAAAAATTCTTTTGTTGTGTCTTCAGGGTCAGTAACTATATTGAAAATCTGCCTAAAATCCTGACAGATAAAATCTTTATGCTGGCTTTGGTCACCGATATGCACTGAACTGAGATATGGAGAATAACCTGAGCTATCAGATACCGAAGAAGCCAGAGCTACTGCAGCATCTTCACCTTCTTCCACTATCAAGCTGTTGTTCACTTCCACAACTCCTCCTTCCTCTACAACGGGATGCCGTTTAGCGATTAACTGCATATCGGCAACTGGTCTCACGTCCTCTTTGCATAACCGCTGCTGTGTCAGAATCGAGTGTTCCAATGCGCAAGGCTGAGTTTCCTCCCTTTGCTCAGAGGTGACAGGTGTCTCCACCTCGTCTCCACCTCCATCTGGATTGAGGCGGGAGCGAGGCCACGCGTTCAGGAAGCTGTCATCACCAGATGTGTCCAAATCCCATGGCAATAATCCTCCCCTTCCTGTCCTGTCATCTGAATCAGTCAGGGGGACAAAGAAGATTAATGGTCATTCTTTCAGTGCCATTGCAAATGAAGCAATATCTGGCTAATGTGCATAATGTGGAGAACTAAACAATTATAAGACATCTCAGTTAATAATATCTCTACAAACCTTAGTAGTCTTGATAAAATAATCGGAAACATATAAAGTCAAGAAAATCTTCCGTACCGGCATACAAACTTAAAATAGAGCTTTTAAAATATGTTATTTACAGTACTGCCTTCACCCAAACAGGACTGTAATGTGAAGTCATCCATATGAAGAAGTGATTGACAACCATTCTCTCGGATTACTGAGCCATGTCTGGAGGCATGCGAGCAAAAGGTTAAACACTTTCACAGCTTTTTTTTTTTTTGAATACAAGTGAAAGGAGAAACGGTTCACAGTTTGGCTGGCATCCATATTTATAGACCATCCCTTCTCCAAAGACATCCCAAAAGTTGGTGAATGTCAGCGGGTGAGAATTTGCTAGCATTTGCAAAATGCCATGGCATTTGAGGAGGATCGACCATTTAGCCACCACAGCGATAATAGTGTGCATGAAGCAAAGGTGTGTTCATAGAGAACCGTGCAGGACGAGCTACAGTGAGTGATCAAGCTAATTATGGCTCTTTAGCATTGAGTAGAGGGCACAATTAGAGAACAGTGTTTTCAGTTACACACAATTACACCCCCTTACCTGCAGGGGGCTGTGAATCAGTCAGCTGTTCCCTGGGCACAGATTGAATGTGAGGGTCCAAAGAAAAGGGTGGGGTTGCAAGCTGACTCCCCAATAAAATAATATCAGCTTTACCTCCTGCTGAACATCAAGACCAGGATTGGAAAACAGAGTTATTCAGGTCATTATTCTTTAGGACTTATAAAAAATATTGGTGGTATGAATTATTCGGAATGATTGACGAGGATTCTGTTATGATGAGATGTGATTGACAAAAAGGGAAAATACAAGACAGGGGTATCAGACTAATTCCGGAGGCCCTAAACTCTAAGTCAGTAACTTTATTACCATCCTCACTGTATACAACACCCACACACCCACATACACCCACCCACACACACACAACATATGCATATGCACGCAGATAGGAAGTGGCTACAGACACTCTGTCATCTGTCTTCATTAGTGCTAGCTGTATGCACAACCGCCTGACGCCATATGCTACTGTTGACCCATGACGTCACAAACAAATAATTCCTGGTGATTACATTAAACGACTCAAAGGCATTTTTATGGGAATATATACAAGCCATAAGTACACTATTACTGTTACCCTTTGTTAATGCACTTAACTTAATGTTAGCATGGAAACCCGGCTTAAGGACACAGTAACACTGTGCCAAATTTTAAAATATCTAAATCCTTTTTATTTGCTGACAATTTTAATTTTCTGTGTTAAAATTATTAGTCATTTTTTAAATCTAGACAAGGGTGTCATGTACTATGATGCTATACACCATAAACACAGTGAGGAGTGGTTTGGACCAAATCTCTCAGCCTCTCCTGGTCCTTCCTGACTCAAACCCACGCGTCCATACATAATAAATGTGGTTATTATTTTTCTACTGTTGAATGAGTTATGTATAAAAAAGCTACATGTTCGGATCTCTTGGTTTGAAAAGGTCATTTATTTGATGTAGAAAGGCACCTCAGAACCAATTAAAAACTTGAGCTAATTTGGTATGCAGAGTGGGATGGACGCTGGCACAGCTTGCTGTGCAAAGCAGAATAAATGGATGAGTGGTTATTCCCACCTGGCAGCTGCCCATCCATTCGTTCTTTCTCAGTCTCTCTCTCTCTCTCTCTCTCTCGATCATACACAAACACACAAGGTTAGACAGAAGTCTCTCTCTCTCTCGCTCTCTCTCACTCACTCACTCCTACCCATACAAGTACAAAAGGATGCTATTCTTCACAATTAATACAACTGGTTCCTCAATAAAAGTGCCTGCACTGTCCTATGCAAATGTGCACCTGTCAGTCTTTCAAATGCTTACAAAGGCAGAAAGACACATTTCCGAGTTTATATTTTTACACGGCTGTGAGTCTGTCACATTGACGCTGCAAACACACTACCTATAAACACAAGCTGTCACCTAAAGTGACAATAAAAGGGATTGAACGGACTGGAAAAATGGTGTACGCTGTTTTACAACTGAATATTTTTATGCAGATCAATTGCCTATATTTCTACACTATGGACAGGTTGTGCTCTTAATACAGAACAAAATTTCCCATCCTCGTGATCACATTATTCCTCTCTTTTTTTTTCTTCCTGGTATTAACTGGTAGAGTCTATCTGTTTTCACAAGGCCACTTGCTTTTCTCCCTGCTGCATTTCCTTTCAAAGGGCGAGCCGGGAGCCCCTCTGTCTCGTCTACAAATTCTACTAATAACAACCCATTTCCCAAATGTGTTCGTAATGTGGGCGATCATTTTTTAAAATGGATGCTTGTCAGCTTTATGGTAGTAGATAGACAGTGTTAAGACAGGCAAGAGTCGCTGGGCCTCTGTGCAGCAAACTCAGACTCTGAAAATGGTGAAAGCGCCACACTGCCCTCTTGTGGAGAGAGAATAAAAGCCCTGTCCTTTATTAAGGCTTGATAAAGTCTATAAAGGTAACAGCAGAAGAGCTCATCAAGCATGTAAAACTTTGATAAACTCCAAGACAGTATAGTTTTATTTATTGGTAGTTTATTTTATTTATTCATTGGCTTAGTGGTTAAGGTGATCTCAGAAAGACCAGAAAGTCCAGCAACAACAAACAACCACTGTGGGCCCCTGAGCAAGACCCTTAACAGCCAGTAACTCAGTTGCCCTTGCATCTGCCAAATGCTGTAAATGTTGTCACAGATGTAAAAAACTCTGTATGCAAACACAGAGCACTGTAAACTCATTTATTTACAGTTTTATAGATAGTAACATTTTACAAATACCTGTCAGACCAGAATATATATTACTTAAATATTAGTCAACCAAAAGGCACTTAGAGTTGATTTAACCCATTGAAACCACTGGCGCTCCATTTTGCACATATCTGGTTCCTTAATAAAATAAAACAAAATGTAGAAATAAAATAACACGGAAATTCATTCATTCATTCATTCATCTTCTTGCCCGCTTATTCCCGGGGTCACGGGGGTCTGCTGCGCCTATCCCAGCACACATAGGGCGAAAGGCGGGGGGGTACACCTTGGTCGCCAGTCCCTCTCTTGGCAACACATAGACAAACAACCATTCACACACACATTCACTCCTATAGACAATTTAGAATCACCAATCCACCTAATCGGCATGTTTTTGGACTGTGGGAGGAAACCGGAGCACCCGGAGGAGGAAACCCACGCAAGCGCACAGAAAGACCCCGGCCCGGGATTCGAACCCGGGACCTTCTTGTTGTGAGGCGACTGTGCTATCCACTATGCCACCGGACACTGAAATTGATATGATTAAATATATAAACATCATGCGCATGGGGCGGCACGGTGGCGCAGTGGTTAGACTCACAAGAAGGTCCCAGGTTCGAATCCCGGACCGGGGACCTTTCCGTGCAGACTTAGCATGTTCTTCTCTTGCATGGGTTTTCTCCGGGTAGTCTGGTTTCCTCCCACAGTCCAAAAACATGCAGATTAGTGATTCTAAATTGTCCATAGGAATGAATGTGTGTGTGTGAATGATTGGTTGTCTATGTGTTGCCCAGAGATGGACTGGCGACCTGTCAATGGTGTACATGTGAGCTGGGATAGGCACCAGCAGACCCCCGTGACCCCGAATTATGGAATAAGTGGATAAGAAGATGAATGAATAAACATCATGCTGTTTTTGTTTCTTTTTCCGTTTGCATGTCCTTTTATTTGTGTTATATAAAATATATATTTTTTAAGCATATATTATTATTTTTATTCATTAGTTAATTAAAAATATATTCAAGTTTATTATTGTTCCCAACGTGTTCGTTGTCACCGGACAGATGAGCACATGAAACTATTCTTAAATCATCGTTATAACTGCATCGCTACCTGCGCAGAACATATCTGCCAATTCAAATGTCATTAAACTCACTGAAAATGCCCATGACACCCATTATTCACACCAGCAAGGTCAGGCACCTGAAACCGAATTAAAACTTTGACTTACTGACATTGAAATCATTGATCTATTGAAACATCCTAGGACAGAAAAGCTGAGTGTTATATTTTGCGCATCTTCTAAATCACAGTGGAGACCAGATAGCCTGAAAAACACTTATTATAAATTCATTAATTTTCTAACCGGCTTATTTTCTGCTTCTGGGTCACAGGGGTCTGCTGGAGTCTATCCCAACGCATATAGGGTGAAAGGCGGGGTAGACCCTAGACAGGTTGCCAGCCCATTGCAGGGTCACATATCAACAAACAACCACACACACAGTCATATGGGCAATTTAGAATTACCGATCAACCTACTGTACATGTTTTTGTATTGGGGGAAGAAACCGGAGAACCCGCAGAAAAAGCTTGGAGAACAAGTCTACACTGAAAGTTTGCCACCGTATCAGCCATTATTATAAATGATTCATTTTTATCATTGTCAAGAGTCAGAAGAATTCAAATAAGAAAAACATTCAACTTTACATCATTAAAGTTTGGGGTATGATGTCTGGACACACACACACACACACGCACACGCACACGCACACGCGCACACACACACGTTACGTTATAGTGTGTTTATGGTAGGTGTTTAAGACAAAGACATGTGAGGTAGGTTAGGGGAGACAGGTGTCCAGCATTCTGCTGACACATAATAATGAAGCAAAAGCCAGAGGGGCAAAAACATACTCCCTAATCCCACCGATATGTCGTAGGTCAGACCTTAACAAGACAAGCAAAGGAGAGAAACACAAACATTTAATCGAAGTTCATTTTCATACAGCAAAGCTGGAGCAGTGCAGACTAGAACCTATGTATACTTACTGGCCACTTTATTACAATTCCTGACATGAAGGCCAGATTGATCAGATGTTCATCTCGGAACATGTCATCCAACACTGGATTCCACTTGTGCAGTTGATTATTAAGAAGAAAAAAAAACCCCACTATAGTCAATATAGACTTCATAAGTGATGAAGTCAGATAACAGTTCAGACTGGAAGTGGTAGTGATGTATAAAAGTGTAGTAATGCTCCAATTTCACACTGTTTAAATGCAATAATCTATCAAAATATTGATAATGTATCCATCATGTAATATGTTCTTCAAGAAAAAGATATTAAAATGATCAAGCAATTTTAGGAACCAAAATCAACGTTTTCTTAACCAACAATTACATTCTTATGCATTCCATGCTGATAGGAACTGCTGCAATTCAACCAATTATGCATATAGTCCAGGTTATTTGGTAGCCAGCAAGTATACAGTAGGTGGGTTTCCCCCTGTATTTTGGTCTCCATGTTTTAGTGTTTGTGTTCAGGTTTCTTCCATGTCCAGCATGTCCAGTTTGTTGCCTTAAACCCCTCATCCATTTATTTATCCATCCATCCATTTTAGTGTTTATATTTGTATATTGTGTATATCAGGTTTGCGCTTTTTGCACTTCTTTTTGTTAAACCTGCTGCACATGGATCCACAATCACACCTGCCACAATCGAGTCATTTGCTAGGAACAGTAGACGGAAAAAAAGCAACAAAAAGGACACAGAACTCTGAAAGTCCATGAAGACAAAAAGACCAAAACACGGATGAGAATCGCAACATACTACTAAATTTGTGGGAAAAATATAATGCGAAATAAATGTAAAACAGCAACTAGACGCCATAGTGAAACTTATCATAGACCACTGTAGTGTAACAATCAGCATAAAGCCTGAAACTTGCACTGACCTGGTAAACTCCAAAGCCCAGATACCTCCAGAGTCCTCAATTTTTTTTCAAGCTCTGCAACTCTGTTCCCAAGAATTCTGTTAAATAATCCATGCAAAAAACATCCATATAATGTTAATGTCCTACCAGAGAACCATAGAATTCTTTTATTTTTAAACTAATGAAGGCACTGAAACATTGGTCTTGCTCTATAGTCCTCTATAGTCATATTAATTAATAATAATAGATAGTAATAATAATTATAATGCCCTGAGATGGACTGGCGACCCGTCCAGGGTGTACCCCTGCCTCTCGCCCCATGTGTGCTGGGATAGGCGCAGCAGACACCCATGAGCCCGGATTCGGGAATAAGCGGGTAAGAAGATGAATGAATGAATGAATGAATGAATGAACGAATAATTATAATGTAAATAACAAAAAAAAAGAAGCAAGAAACACACATACCTGTTAGTCTGCCGTTGGTGCTGGATAACCATGTTCTTTTCATAAATTGTTTCCAGCAGAGCCATGGCCAGCGATTTGAGGTCAAAGAGAGACTGAGGCGTGACTGGAAGCCCACATCCATTCTCCTCTAATAAAAAATCTTGCACTGTAGTGAAACATAGATTGTGTGCAATGTGAAAGTAAATATGAGTAAAGTAAAACGACACAGGGTAAAAATTATTTTTCAAATATAATTAGCATTGAAATGTTGAGCTACTGTCTGGTTACCCTGTTTGGCAGAAAGCACACCAGAAAGTGCACTCGTATTAGATTTGCCACCACCTATTATCGATGTTTTTCCCCGGTCCAAAGCATTCTGCAAAAAAATATATTTCACTTTCATTGAAATTGTTGCACAGTACAGTGACTTAGCACTGTTCAGGTCTTTCTATGTGGAGTTTGTATGTTCTCCCTGTGTTTGTTTGGGTTTACTTCCAGTATAGAAGATGAATTAATGAATTAAATACTTCATACAGGGCTCTGCGGTGGTGTAGCACGTTTGCCTCACAAAAGAAGGTCCCGGGTTAGATTTCCGAGCCAGTGATCTTTCTGTGCGGAATGTGCATGTTCTCCCCCTGCTTGCGTGGGTTTCCTTCGGGTACTCCGGTTTCCTCCCACAGTCCAAAAATGCAGATTTGGTGATTCTAAATTGCCCATAGGAGTGAATGTGTGTGTGAATGTTTGTCTATGTGTTGCCCTGAGATGGACTGGCAACCTGTCCAAGGTGTACCCCCGCCTCTTGGCCTATGTGAGCTAGTATAGGCACCAGCAGATCCCGAATTAGGCAATAAGTGGGTAAGAAGATGAATGAATGAATGAAATACTTCATACCCTGTATTTGATCAGGTTTGTTTTCAGGAGACCGACTTCCTCCTGAACTTGTTTCAACCTCTCGTGTAAATACCTGGAGTGAAATGAGAAACAAAACCTAATTCATTTATAAAACTACATGCAACAGACAAAAATTGTTTACTTGAATTTCATTAAAAGTCCTTGTTGGATAAACTTTAAATATTAGAATTTATGAATGAACAAAAACCTAAAGGGTTGTACTAAATGTTAATATAACACTTTCCTAGAAACACTTTTATGGTCATTAATATATTTGACAGCAGGCCTGTAAAATCCTTCTGACCAAAGCCAGCCCAGGGAATAAGCAAATTAAACGGCTGATTAAGGTACAATTGGCCACTAGGGGGCACTCAGGAGTGCATGAAATAGCAGATTTAAATGTAATATGGAAAATCTTTATAAAGAATAGACCAAACTTTTCACCAAAATTTAAAGCAACTATTTCAACGTTTAATTATCTTGATTGCTAATCTAATATTTAGTCTTTTGATGAACGGTTTATCTGCGTTCTCAGATTTTTTTGGGGGGGAGTTGCCGAGTAAAATGAATCCAAGTGAAATGAAAGGAAAAAATCTTCATCTTTATCATTTGGTTCAGTTCCATCAACACTGGCTAAAGTTGGAAGGTCAAATAAAAATTCCTAACATTAACAGACCTGTTCTCCATGCAGAGAGCATCCACATCCATGATGCGTTTCCCTCCACCACTCAATACATGGTTGAGCTCGAGGTTAAGCCGATCTGCTTTCTCCTTGTATACAGTCCTTTCTGCCTTCACATCCTCTAATTCATCACTCACTGCCTTCAGGCTGTTTTCCAGTTCTTTTCTCTGAAACCGGGATTATATTACACTGCAGATATTACTTTAATACTTTTCTACTTTTTATTACATAGCAGTTCCAGCATCATGTCTCTGATGTACAGCTTGAAGTTTAGAGGTAATCATTTCATATTTCGGATATTTCATGTGTGCACAGTGGCATAGTGTTTTCACACGGTTCCGGGTTCAATACTTCGGGCAAGGATTCTGGTAACCTATCCAGGGTGCACTGGGATAAGCTCCAGCAGACCCCCCTGTGACGCCGAATTAGGGAATAAACGTGTTAGAAGATGGATAAATTAATCCATTCGTTACATCCATAAATGTCCTTATGGTAGTGAGATTTTTCTCCTGTTTACTCTCTCTTTCCTTTTCCTGTCAATCGTTTCTTAGTAACTGATTGGCTCACAAATCTGTCAGTCATCATTAAGCGATGTGACACTGTCAGACTTATAGTGTGTGACAAATTAAGAATTTATCTGCTGCCACCAGCATACAGTGCATTCATTACCAGTGGAGACCAATCAAATAGAAAATATAAAAAAATATAGTACTATGATTTCAATGTTACAAAAAAAAGATTTCTAAAGAATTTACAAAGCGTAAATGTGCTGCAAAAAGGAGTAAACTAATTTAATGTTTAAATATCTTGATTGCCAATGTAATATCTGGTTCTGTGATGAACGGCTCATTTCTAAATGACAGCCCTATTGCATTCTCGGATCATTTTTTATTGCAGAGTAAAATGAATCCTAGTGAAATGAATACTTGTGGTTGGTTTGCTATTTTTGGAACGGTTTAGATTTCTATTGTACCTAATCGGATCAAAGTAGGCATAATTTGCTGTGAGGTGTTTATTTATTGCTTAGATTACACTAGGAGAAAAAACTCTTAAAAATCCAAATCTTTCTTTTTCAGGCTTTTAAAAAGCATGTGAATGTTTGACTGAACAGAGAACAAGTCTAAGAATTAGTTTATAAAGAATTAGTGCACATAGCATTACGTAAAATTAGATTAAAAGAGTTGTTAGTGGTGGCATAGTGGATAGCACAGTCGCCTCACAACAAGAAGGTCCCGGGTTCGAATCCCGGGCCGGGATCTTTCTGTG
>JAOTRA010000034.1:6694383-6706730 GCA_026260255.1 Pseudolaguvia tuberculata
TATATATAATGTGTGTTGTTTATCCAGTACTCTACAAGTCCACTACAGCCCAGAGAGCAAACATACCTTTCATTACTAGGTCTTTTCCTTTATATGTCTGCAGCTGTGCATCCTTAATACCAGCCGTGCGCATAAACATACCAGTGATCCCAGTGATCCAGGGTTCATAAACTGCTCTGTCAGTTGGACTATTAAGCATATCCTTTAATTTCCACAAATGACTGCTAAATGACTAACTACAGAAATTCTGGCAGAACTACTACAGTACAAAACAAGAAACTTAATTGATTCTTTTATTAAGCTTTATCCAGATCAATGTGCAATACAGAGCGATCGCAAAGAAATGTTTTTCAAGGCAGTATTCAGGTTCAGGGAACCATTTGGTCATCAGGACTTGAAGGCAATAATGTTGACTCACACTTTTCCTCCTTTGTGTCTTTCTTAAGACCCTTAAGGCATTTGTCAAGCCTTTTGATGGAAAGCACAATGTCTTTTTTGGTGATGCCGATAGCAGAAGCAGCGTTAAGGTACGGGCATGGGTAGGCATCTGAATGAGACATGAAGCCACGGAATAGGTGTCCGCTCACAGTTTGTTCAGCACCCAGAGGCACAACCCTGGAACAAGAAAATTTATTTAAAAACATTTTGGTAGTTATCTAAAAGAATTGTGATTGTGATTATTATTCAAATTAAAACAGCACACTTAATTACACCTTTTCATCACTAGCTTAGACCTCTAGACACAAACTAGTATTTACAAGTGAATAAAACTACAGCAATAATAGAGTTAGACATCAATTTTAGTCAAATGAACCTTTTATGCCCAGACTATTGTATGACTGGACTAGACAAAAAGTATAAACTGTTGGGAACAATCACTGACACAGAAAACTACAGGTTTATAACAATACTTTAAGAAATAGTGGAAGCAGGGGGTGGGTTGGGGGGGGGTTAGGGAGTACGGAGGACTTGGGCTGCCAGAGAGCAATAGCGAATGAGTGACCGGTGCAGTGGTGCCGGCTCGAGTCTTTTCCAGACATCCAACATCGAACCCCCATCTTTGTAATAACAATAAAGTCAAAATGTCCAGAAATACAGCTTTTAAAAAATGGTAGAAACTAAAATGTTTCAAAATAGTTAATACCAAATGTTAATACCAAATGTAAGAGCAGTTTTTACAGCATCAAATATAACATACTAATATAACTACTACATTTGAACTTGCGACTTTACAGCGACTTGCAGCAATTAAGTGACTGAAGGCTATGAATTTCCAACAAGAACTAATGACTCAACATCAACAGTGTGTAACGGTTTAGTGAAAAGTTAAGCATTATGCAAACTCATAAGACAAAAGCACACAGGGCAAAAGACATATTCCGCTTTATTTATTATTAATTTATTATTAAATTGCATGAAAAAGGTAGATAAAGATTTACAAACAAACTTTCGCCAGAATGTTACTTTTAGCAGCAAAAAAACCCTCTTTTGTTGGAAGTGGAATTTTGGTTGCACCACCACACACATTGATGAACATTTTTACGGCTACTTGCATGTTGCTTACTGCATTCTAGTGGGTAAAGGTTTTTCCAATTAATTGTTTTTAATCCTAATAAACCTTTGTTGCTCTGAAATCAATTATTAAAAACAATAGTATCAAGACGTCTTTATTCATTTTTTATTCTTTATTCTTTATTCATTCATTCATTCATTCATTCATCTTCTTACCCGCTTATTCCCGAATCTGGGGTCACAGGGGTCTGCTGTGCCTATCCCAGCACACATAGGGCGAGAGGCGGGGGTACACCCTGGACGGGTCGCCAATCCATCTCAGGGCAACACATAGACACGAACAACCATTCACACACACATTCACTCCTATGGACAATTTACAATCACCCATCCACCTAATCTGCATGGTTTTGGGGGAAAACCGGAGTACCCGGAGGAAACCCACGCAAGCAAACCTGCGGAGAACATACAAACTCCGCACATGATCTCGGCCCGGGATTCGAACCCGTGACCTTCTTGTTGTGAGGCGACTGTGCTATCCTCTACGCCACCGCGTATCTTTATTAACTCTCCTAATAGTTGGGCAAGACGCGAGGTTCACTTGGTGAAAAAGGCAAATTAAGGCGAAAAGTTAATTCTTTGTTTATTTATAACTAGACAAATATAAAAAGTAGAAGTAAACTTACTTAACACTTTATTATTTGCAAACAGGATGCAATATACTGTTGTTCTCTGGTTAAGAACAAGCACACGATTATAATTAGATTATATACACGTTCTACATTTGAACGATTAGTGTTGGATATTATAACTTAAGAAATTCACTCATTCTTTAGTGAATCAATCGGAGACAAAAGGGCAATTATTAACACAGCCCAAAACACATTAGTACATCTATTAAAATCCTCTAAGAGCATGTTTCCATCAACTCGGTGAAAAAAAATCAATGAAACAGGTTTGAACTCTTTATGCCAAAACCCATTAGAGAAGTGTAGACCACTGTGGACGTGTAGCTCGATGTTACTCTGTTTTGTTTTATGCTTTTCAGCCGCTCGAATATATTGACCAAAGCATCACTGTCAGTATAGATTATGGAAATATCTATTTGATTCTAATCCATGATTAAAGACCTGATTTGGTTTAATGAACAAATGGTTTACTGTGAACAGATCAAATACATTCCAGTGTAATTTAGTTTAATCCAGATTAATTGGATTATAAAAAGTTTAAAATTGATAACAACAGGTCAATGAAACAAAGAGCCAACAGAAAACAACAGTGGTTCACAATTCCCCGTACATTCCAGCAATTGCTTAGGTTCATTATTTATGTAATTTATACTAAAATATTCATGCATTTCCATTACTGTGGCTTGGAATGAACATACGGAAAGGGTACTCTGGCTGCAGTTATGACTTGGCAGCAATATTAAAATCCTCACATTACTACACATGTGAGCAGTCAACCTGATCTGAAAATGACCTGTACTATAGGGACATGTGAAACAATATTTGGGAAAAAAAAGTTTGGAAAATTAATTCAGAATCTTTTGATATTGTTTACTATATAGCTGCTGCCTTATATAAAAGCAATAGAATACTATAAAATTAGTACAGTATTACCTAACAGAGTATGTTAATTTTGACAGCAGTACAGTGGGATAGTGGTTAGCACTGTTGCCTCCCTGTAAGAAGGCCAGAGTTTGATGCATGGGCAGCGGTCTTTCTGTGTGTATCTTAATGTTCTCTTTCTTTCGTGTTTGTGTAGGTTTACTACAGGTTCTCCAGGTTTCCTCACACAATCCAAAACCGTATACAATAGCTTAATTGGTGATTCTAAATTGCCCATAGGAGTGAGTTTATATGTGTGTGTGTGTGTGGGGCCCTGTGATTGACCTGTCCAGGGAGTACCCCTGCTTTTTGACCTTGCAAAGAGCTGGGATAGACTCCAGCAGAAAATGTGACTCCGATGTAGGAAATAAACAGGTATAGAATGAATAAATGAATGAATGAAAGTTTAAATGTGTTGATGATGACAATAAATATTTAGAACATTTAAGGCTGATGACGGTGTGTGTGAAAATAAAAGGCTCACCTGGCTCCTGACACCTGTCTGGTGAAGAGCATAGAGCCCAACTGGGTAACGGCTTTATTACAGTTAGCCTGAAGTCTATCCAGTGACATGGCTAAAGAGAAAAAGAATTATACATTTATTGTAAGATCAATAACACCAATGGCAATATATATCCTAAAGAAATAAGTTAAGCATTGTATGTGTAAGAACTGATCAATTGAAATAGTCTGCTTTACACTGTAACGTTTAGGGGTGGGAAACATAAGGCACATTATAATCTATTCTAATATGATATATTTATAATTCTACTGCTGTGTATTATGCTTTTTGTTCAGAGTATAGAATTTCTGTATGACAATAGCATCCATCTTAAAAAGATGTTTGGTTGAATAAATGTTCAATATAAACTGAAGCTCTGAAGGATGCATGTAAACATCCGATTATTATAACAATTATAAAGAACATTTAACTGTTAATTCATAAAATAAGTGAATTAAAACAATGAATAATAATTGTAATAACGAAAAGAGGAAGACCAAGGAGGAGGTTTATGGATGTGGTGATGTGGAAGACATGCAGGTAGTTGGGGTGAGAAAAAGGCAGATATAGAGAACACGTTAGCATTTTTAACAGTGTGTGAAACCCTGTGTTATCCATGATGGAGCACTGGCACAAATCCTTGGCAATAAAAACCCACTACAGATCAAGTAATTCAGTGTTGCCACGGGGTCGATTTAAAATTTGATGCCGATATGATGTTACATTTTTTGTCAAATTAAGCAAATTTGCCAGCATACGTAATACGTGTGCGCATCAGTCAGTGCTTATGTTGCAAACTAAAACTGTTTATTAAGCTGTGTGTCAGCACTCATTCTGTGTGTGGGTAAATGCATTTTTCCCCTTGATGAGTAAGCATATACACAGGAGTGTTAAACTAAAGAACCATTGGCGAATATATGTCTGTATTGTAATAAAGCAGTTCAGTGTTAGTATTCTTTTTCCTTTTTTACAGAGTGAATGATAATTCTAATAGTTTGCCAGGGGCGACGGTGGCAAGGAAAAACTCTTTAGAGTAGGAACCAGACTCAACAGAGAACCCATCCTCATATAGGTTGAACAGAAATGATCAATGTATGTGTATAAACAGTTCTGGATGGCTTGAGATAGGGTGACATCCAAAGTCATCGTGGGAATGTGATATGTAATATGAATGTGTATATCTTACCCAGTGATATGGGATTATGTGGTGTGTGCAGCAGTCTCTCTCCATGCCTGTCAGCCAGTGTCTTCATCTCCTGAGCCAGGTGAGTGTACAGCTCCTTCAGACAGTGCAAAAATCACAGTTATAAATAATTGCACAATGATCAGCCTTTTCATGCTGCACACACTCTATACTGCTTGTGTTGCAATTTTCCATCTGCTGACCCACTCTGTCCATCTGCTTCTCTATTTCTTACACCTGCTGTTCTTTTGGCTCTTCTTCCCTCTCTTCCTTTGCTTTTTCTTTTTCTGTCTTCCTCTGCATACTGTTATAATCATCTCATTAGTCCTCCTTATGCTTTAATAGCAGTGCTGTACAATGAAAAGCAGTGCTGGTAGTATAACATCACCAAAGAGGACCGAATGAGAAGCAGCAGCACTCACTTACATTTAAATAGTTAACTTTACATTTTATAGTATAATTTAATACTATAATAGTATAAATAGTTTGCACATGCTGTATATTTAACAAACAATGCTTTAAACCTCCTACCTAACACCACCACCTTTTTTTGTCTTGGAGAGGAAAAAAAGCCCCGCTTTTTTTGATTTCATACAGTTTTTGGTTCATGGACACACAGAATGTATCGTTCATGCATTCGTTCATTCATTCATTCATTCATTCATCTTCTAACCTGTTTATTCCCTAACGCAGGGTCACACGGGTCTGCTGGAGCCTATCCCAGCGCACATAGGGTCGCCAATTTACTGCAGGACCACACATAAAAAAAACCACCACACACACACCTCACACTCACTCCTATGGGCAATTTCACCAATCACTAAATCAACCTAATGTACATGTTTTTGGACTGTGGGAGGAAACTGGAGTACCTGAGGAGAACATGCAAACTCACAGAAATACACCCAGCCCAGGAATCGAACCTGGCTAACTACTACACCACTGCGCCGCCCATTACTAATGTATTTATACCTATTATATATATTGATAATAAGTAGATAACACTTTTTTTCTCCTTCCTGTTTACCCAGCCTTCTTGTTTACTTAGGTACAGTAAATGCAGGTGCACTAAAACAGCTACCACAGCTTTTTTGTTGGTAAAGACCTCAACCGCACTAATCAATGTTTTCCCCTGGCTCACTTTTCCAATCGTACACAGGTGCAGCAGAGAGAGGTGCTTTATCATATTGTGTATGTTGATTATATGTTTCGGTGCAGTGTGTTGGTGTGCACCTTTCTCTCAGATAAGAGCTTTTTATAGCCACTGGCCCCGAGGCTGAGCAGAGTGATCAGCACATCCAGAGACGGGGAAGCTGATGCACGACCTGTTGGAGCGTACAATAAATCTGAATAAAATATTTTGAACATTTAAACTTATCCTTGCTTACAGTTCTGATAGAAAATAACAAGTTAACATAGTAACAACCTTTTTCAAACTAAAGTCCATAATCCATATTGCAGTCTTTTCTATTCACATTTCAGTACATGAGTTGGAGTTATGTAAGGAAGAAAGAATAGATTGAGAACATGCAGAAAGAAATATGATCTCAAGTCTATCAACCATAACTGCAGAAGTGGTAAACAGGATGTGAAAGGTTAAACCAAACAATTGCACATAAATTGAAATTGACTTACACCGTATTGCTAATGGTTTGAAGTCACGTCACAAAAACAGATTCATATATGGTTCCTCTCCAAATTGTTGCTACAAATTTGGAAGCCCACAGTTTGCCTAGAATGTTTTTGTATGCTGTAGCATGGCATTGACCCTGAGCACAAAACCGCTAATCTGATCTACGCGGTGGCGTACAGCCGCCTCACAACAAAAGTCACGGGTTGATTCCCAGGCTGGGGGTCTTTCTGTGTAGAGTTTGCATATTCTCCCTGCCTTGCATGGGTTTCCTTCAGGTACTCTGGTTTCCTCCCAAAGTCCAAAAACATGTACCTTAGGTTAATCTGTAATTCTAAATTGCTCATAGGTGTCAATGTGTGAGTGATTGTTTGCCTACGTGTGACCTGCGATGGACTGCCAACGTGTCCAGGGTGTACCCCAGCCTCACACCCTATGTGCACTAGGATAGTCTCCAGCAGACCCCAGTGACCCTGAATTAGGGAATATTAACACCACTATAAAATGAACTGCCAACTCCAGACCTCTTTACGTAACATTACTGTCTAAACACTGTTGGAGCTGAATGAAGCGATATCTCACATTCAAGCTTCTAACTGGTGGAAATGTGGAGCTTTATCAAGTAGCAAAATCAAAAAATATATGGAATAAGATGCTTCAAATCACATGTGATGCTCATTAGAACTTAAATATTTATCTAGTATTTAGACCCAACACTGGCTATTGTGATCTGATGACTCATGTTAGAATCTGCCTCTGGTCCTTTCCAGTCCTCTTTCTCTATTTACCCATTTCATCTCTAGTTTAATGTCTACAAAATATAACTTTTTAAATGTTGATATACTATTTTAATTATCTGTCATTCAAAAAAAACCAACACATTAACAGACACAAATGGAAAAAGTTTTACATACTAACCAGGGTACATTTTACTGATTTCTTTAATGAAGTCCTCGTCAAAGCCTGCGATGATAGCACCTCCAACAGGAACCATAAAATTTTTGTCCAAGCTTTGAACAAAGGCATCAATTCTGCCCACTCGTGCACCCTATAAAGACTGAAACATTAGCTGATGTCTGAAATATGGCAAGAAATATGTTGCAGGTAGCAAAGCTTGTATATGTTACCTGTTGTATAAGGTGCATGCACTTAGATGACTGAACTCCATAGGCATTGTTGACTATATGAGGAATGCTATAATTAGCACACATAGCAGCAAGCTCTTCCAGCCTGACCGATAAAAAGAAGAAAATGTTCTCTCTTATAAAATAGATTTCTCACAGCTATTGGGTTATTGCATCATGAAAGCTACATTGTGTATTTCTATAACAACCCATGAGCATGAGTTAAAACCCCAATAATGCCAGATCATCCATCAAATTAGGCGTTGAATATAACATTTTACAAATCATCCATGGATGGGGTTTTACAAGCACATAATCAGAAATGCTCTGGAACAGTGGTATAATCACATCTGTATGCTAAACACAGGCACCTGTGAGCATATGTACAGTTTTTCGCAGAATGTGCTGCACACAGCACAATAATAATGACACACAGCATAAACAGCAATGTGAAAAGATGCGTTTGGTTGCCTACATATAATTCAAAGGACATGTTGGTATCCTTAAGGTTGGTATCCTTAAATGTTAATCATTTTAATAAACATTTTATGGTCTTTCTAACAAAGTACCAAATAGAGATGCAAGATATTGAAGATACATGTAATATGCTTAATAATCAGACATTTAATATTAAGTAAATTATGTGATATATATATAGGGCAGCGGGGTGGCGTAGTGGATAGCACAGTCGCCTCACAACAAGAAGGTCCCGGATTCGAATACCGGGCGGGGATCTTTGCATGTTCTCCCCGCGCTTGCGTGGGTTTCCTCCGGGTGCTCCGGTTTCCTCCCACAGCAGATTAGGTGGATTGGTGATTCTAAATAGTCCATAGGAGTGAATGTGTGTGTGAATGGTTGTTTGTCTATGTGTTGCCCTGAGATTGACTGGCGACCCGTCCAGGGTGTAATGAGAGGCGGGGCCTCTCGCCCTATGTGTGCTGGGATAGGCGCAGCAGACCCCCGTGACCCGGATTCGTGAATAAGCGGGCAAGAAGATGAATGAATGAATGAATGAATGTGATAGATGACAGATGATACAAATATAATATTCCCCCTTAATTTTGCCACTCAAGATTTACATGTTCTGCATGTGGTCATCTTTTATTAAAGCTAAACACCCTTATCCAAAGCGACTTACATTAATCTATTTATACAACTATGTAAGGAGTAGGGATTATAAGCCCTATTTAGGGGCCCAACAGTGATCGAACACTTTAACTACTGCGTTAGAACATCTTCGAGGTGCCTTGGTACTAACTCACCGGCAGCATCAGCAAGTGCTTCAGGTTGGCTGTACCTTGTTGATAAACCCAACATCTATGTACCAGATATTTTACGATCCGCAATCATCTAAAACTTTAAGCATAGATTATTATTTTCTGTATTTAATGACTAATTTATCGCAAACCATTGAATAGCAAAACACATTCTCAGTAGTTTGTTTCCAGTTGGATGGCTTTAAGTTGTAAGAAATGCTATGTCTGAGACAAAAATCTAATGCTTTACCTGTCAGGGACACGAGGAGCAAAACAAGATGTGGTGGAATGAATACAGAGGATATTCTCAGCTCCCAGCTCTTTGATCTTCTTCTCCACAGCCTCTAGGTCTGTCCTTAACTCATCACCTTCCAGAATATTCTCAATGACCACCGGCTCGAACCCTGCTCATATTTAAACCAGCCAACAAATATCTTCTGTAACTCAGATACAGTAAATATAGTGTATTATAATATTACTGCTTCCTGTGTCATACCAGCAGTGACCATGGATTTAAAACAGGACTTCTGGTCAATTCGAGGCCAAATAATGTAGCGTGCCAAAGGCCTTCTATGTCGGAGGGTCAGAAAACACAATGTCAAGCTCATTCCAGTCGCCATGGGCACCACGAAACAGGATGACACACTCTTCACACCTGGGTGTTGACAACAACAACAACAACAATACTCAGTACAGTTACTGACATAAAACAACCAATTTTTGGGTTCGCTATGCGTTTTTTTTATTATTCATGTGACTCTTACCGCTGAATCTGAGAACATCCAGCACTACCGAATTGGTGATCTTGTTGAGGAGACTGGAACCAGCGGCCTTTGGCTGAACAGCAGCAATATCACCAGAGCGGCCAATGCCATGGATCAATCTGAAACAAAGCAAAATGAATGGAGCTTTGTATCAACACACTTATTCATGTCATACAGGGTATATTAATCATTTTGATAATTCATTATTCATTCACTTTTTAAATGTCATGCCAGTATTGAGGCTATTGTCATGGCAATTATACACTTGTACTTTACACCCAGCATACATGCTCTGGACTTTAGGAAGAAACCGGAGGCAGAATCAGGGACCGTCTTGCAGTTACAATTACAGTTTGGCATTTTGTAGACGCTTTAAACCAGAGCGATTTACATTTGGTCTGCGCAATTTTGGATTAAGGGCCTTGCTCAAGGGCCCTCAGTGGTTGCTTAGTGGAGGTGGGAATCGAACACCGGTCTTTCTGATATTAGTCCAACACCTTAACCACTAGACCATTTATTTGTTATTTAATCTCAGCTATGGGATTCTGTAAACTCTGTGTATCTATTCAAATAATGCATAACTGTATGAATAAATATATATTAAACACTGTAAAAGCAAAATAAATCACTAATTTAATTTGCATTGATAAAAAAAAGTTTAAAAAAAACCCTTTAATTAAATGCTTTAATTCACAAGCAGGGTAAAAGGGCCTCCGAGTATTGAATAGGAATAATTTTAAAGTAGCATATATTTATAAATTGTTTATAATAACTACTTTTGCAAAGGTGTTAAAGTATTAAATGTGAATGATTGCTTGCAATCCTGAGAAGTTTAAATACACATTTTGTTTCATGTGCTTTAAAAACAGATGAACTTTAACACTCGTCAATATTTAAAAATTTATACTAGGCATAAATAGAATCTATTATTTCTTTTCCTTTACAAACATTCTGTGTCCCCTGTTATCCATATGAATAAAGTAAAATAATTAGTAAATATTAAGGACAGTGCAGTGGCGTATTGGTTAGCACGGTTGCCCCACAACACGAAGATCCCAGATTCGGAATCCTTAGTGCCAGTCCCAAGGACGGATAAATGGGAGGATTGCATTTGGAAGCGCATGCAAGTCAAATGTGCAGATCACGAGGTTGATCTGCTGTGGCGACCCCTAACGGGAGCAGCCGAAGGGAAGAAAAAAACCCAGTAATTGTTATATATAATATAAAAAGGCTACAATTTTACGTCTAACAATTGTTTTGTAATGATATTTTCCATGTTATCTTTAGTTAAACTTCAACCATATTCTCATGTCAACCATATATAGCATTTCTCTAGGACCCCCTGGTGCTAAAGAAAACAACAGAGAAATACATTACTTAGCAACAAAAGTGCATGTGTGCAAACTGGTGCAGACGGTGCAAAATAGACAATACATAACAAAATACATTGTACGGATAACATCAAAACCAAACATTAATAATAATGTCATTGTGTAATAGTTTGTACTCTACTCAAAATCTGCAGTTTTATGTTGTAACAGATTGTATATACAT
Organism: Pseudolaguvia tuberculata; assembly: GCA_026260255.1. Lineage (NCBI taxonomy): Eukaryota > Metazoa > Chordata > Actinopteri > Siluriformes > Sisoridae > Pseudolaguvia > Pseudolaguvia tuberculata. The sequence goes on from JAOTRA010000034.1 coordinate 6,705,519, forward strand.
ATTCTATATAAATATGTCTATTCTGTGCAAAGATAAAGCTGCCAGTGTATCTGTGTAACATGATAACGTGATCTGGCTGAGATTTTAGCAGAAGAATGTTACTGCACATAGACGACAGCCCCATCCTGCTCTATACTTAGCTGTGAAACACAATAATGCAGTTTAGGACTTCATAAAAAAAAATCATAAAAATCCATACTCTGTAAACAGTGGTAACGTATGACAAGAATTTGTGTAGGATTATCTGGATCTTTGTATAGATCTTTTTTTAGACACTTAACAGTAAGTTTTAACTGATTTAATGTAAATGCTGTGCTGTTGCTTACCAGGCCATTATATCGAGTCATTTAATTTTGTTCCTTACCTGTAATACCTTCGAGCCACCAGTTCAGAAGCGACTCGACCTTCTCTCTCTCCGACTCCACAGTTCCCCAAAAAATTATTACTGTCCATGACGGCAAGCTCGTTCAGAAAGAGTTCTATAGTGCTTTCACTCCATCCCTCTTCTGGACATTTGCCCTAGGAGGACAGAAAAACATATCACAACTATTTACAGTATTTTTAGTTTAGTTACTTCTAATGACATTTAATCAATGTAAGATAAATATCAGACCCAACCTAATCTTCTTTTTTTATATCACTTTATTTCATATCTTTGTCAGGAACCATGTTTTCATGGCAGTGGTGGTAAACGGAGTGGAAAAGCAGGGTTCAAGCACTTTTAAGTTGCCTATGCTAGACCCCTTAGCAACAAATCTAAAATCTAAATTACCTGCTTTTTGTTCTTTATTATTCTTTCATTCATTCATCTAAAACTGAAACTTTATTTTATGTGCTTTTAGATTTGAAACATATGAGAGGTTTTTGTTCTGCAACACCACTTGTAAGAAGCTCACCTTTTGGTGTTTATGTCACATTTCACACTGATCATGTTCATCTCATACTGCACACTGATCATGTTTATCTCATGTTGATCTTATTGATCATGTTTATCTCATATTTCCTATTGATCATATCACACACTGGAGAGTACATCTGGAATAAGATGTTTACAAACACATGAATCTGATGGTTAGGTGATCACAAACCTTAGGCAATATAGTGTATATTCAAGCAAGGATCCTGAAATGCTGAAATGTGCACACACACACACACACACACACACACACACACACACACACACACACACACACACACACACACACACACACA
>JAOTRA010000034.1:6710601-6724667 GCA_026260255.1 Pseudolaguvia tuberculata
ACACACACACACACACACACACACACACACACACACACACACACACACACACACACACACACACACACACACACCGGAATTAAGCCTCGATTATATCCTATTCTATTTTTTCCTATTTCCTATACTATTTTCTATCACTTTTTATTGCCAGAATTTACAGTCTGGCTCATGTAAGCAAGTCATCATGGTTAAATCCTAAACACAATACAGATAAACTAAAGTGCACTAGAGATACTGAATAAACTATTAATGTACATACTGAAACCGGCACTGGGCTAGGGAGTAGGTAGGCACATTGGTTTGCATCCCAGCCAATGACAACCGCTAAATACACTTCCTGTTTTTATGGCCGCTAAATTCAGCCCTATCTAAAATAAAAGTCTTACCTGCTTCCGCATTATTAAAAGTTCAACATTACTTGCTTGTACATTGTAATTAAAACCAAAGCAATAATAAATCGTTGATTCATTCATCTTCTCACCCGCTTATTCCCTAATTCTGGGTCACTAGGGTCTGCTGGAGCCTATTCCAGCACACATAGGGCAAGAAGCAAGGGTACACCCTGGACAGGTCACCAGCCCATTGCAGGGCACACATAGACGAACAACCACTTACACACACATTCACACACTAATGTACATATTTTTGGACTGTGGGAGGAAACCAGAATGCCCGGAGGAAACCCACACAAGCGTAGGGAGAACATGAAAATTTGGCACAGAAAGATCTCCCGCTTACAAATTGAACCCAGGAGCTTCTTATTCATCATATGTATAATCATATATAATGGAAATATTTATTTAAGGGCAGTGGTGGCTCACAGGGTTAAGGTTCTGAGTTGTTGATTAGGAGAGCAGGAAGACCCGGGTTCAAGTCTGACACTGTTGGGACTATGAGCAAGACCCTTACCCCTTCATACTCCAAGCGCGCTGTACAATAGCTGACCCTGTGCTCTGACCCTCAACTTAATGATATGGGATATGTGAAGAAAAACATTTCACTATATGTTGCACTCTATATAATCATGAATGTGACACAATAAAATTGGAATCAAAATCAGTATATAGTAAAATTGTTGCTATTTCTGTCCAATTTTTTTAAAGCACAACACATTTTTTTAGATTATAATGAGATGTGGAATATAAATACGACTAATATGAAGAAGCACCAGATAAAGTTGGACCATGATGCTGCACGATTGCAATACTTTTAATTTAAGTACAGTAAAGTCCATGTCTATTGTGTGACTGGTTTTATTATAGACAAAACAACAACAAAAGCAGAAAACACATACATCAGGTTTGGAACGACGACTAGGCTTGCTTTAAAATGATTTACTGTCTGTAAGTATCACTGTGTCTATACGCTGTAGGCACTTACGGGAATTGCACACACACACACACACACACACACACACACACAGTTACAGTATTTTATTAGCATACAACTATGATCAATACATCAAAATACTTTTAATGTATACAAAATTATAAATGGATTGATTTCTCATTTCTAGAAAAAAAAATCAGCATTTTTAGTAATGTGTCCATTAAATCAGTAAAAATGAATAATTGCCTTGTTGGGCATTACTTCATAGTTTGCATAACTGCTAGAAGTTTGACATAGCAGTCAAGGTATTTTAGCATCATCACAGCGAATTTTGTTTGATCAGCACAATCACGGCAGAAAACATTTCTTGTGGTTAAACTTTTTTCAATAAAAATATGAAACAAAAGACTGAACGACACAGCAGTGGTGCTTAGTTAGCACTAAAAACCAGATCAGGGCTGAATGTTTTACACACCTGCAGTCAGTGACTACAGACTACCTGCTCTCCGAAGTTAGAAAATGGTAAAGTGACCTGAAATCACCACAACATTTTTTATGAATACTTTCTTATGGTGTTTTACAAGCTGATGCGATGAAGCATAAACATTTCAATCATATTTACACTTTACTTAATCCTAAACAAAGTCCTAATGCTCAATAATAGATGAATTAGGACATTGAGATCAGATGAGGTAAACTCTACTTTTCAGTCATCTTACGGATCATGTAGTTTAGGATACCTCCGTGGTGGAAGTAGGTGAGCTCCACATCGGTGTCGAAGCGCATCTTAGCCTGGAATGTCTTACCACTGTCCAGCTGTGGATACCACCATGAAAGCAAGATAAAATAAGACATTTTCATAAGACATATCAACTGGGAATTGTGTGTATTTGTAAATTTATTTAATTTTATGGATGTTTTTTAAAAATCATTTTTCCATGAATGATTAGAAGTCTCTTTGAGGACCACAATCAAAAAATGCAATATACATGTTAGCTTTGTATAATTTCTGGGAAATGATCTAAATGATATAAAACACGGTGAAATGATCTTCCAACCACACTTATCCCAGCGTACATAGGGCGAGAGGCAGGGGTACACCCTGAACAGGTCGCCAGTCCATTGCAGGGACAGATCGACGAACAACCACTCACTCACACATTCACTGTTATGGACAACTTAGAATCAATGTACATGTACATGTTTTTGGACTGTGGGAGAAAACCAGGGTACCCGGACCAAACCCACGTGAGTGCAGGGAGAAAATGCAAACGCCACACAGAAAGGGGAAACCCGGGACCTTTTTGATACTAGAAATCAGGAAAAGCACCAAAGCAAAAAAATTAAAGATGTACCTTAATGTCAATAATCATTCTGGGTGTGAGCTGTTCAGGAATGACCACCGTGTAGCGCTCTCGGCCTGTGAGCCCCAGAATATCAGCTGTTTCTCCAGTCAGATACTCCAGAGGAATGATCCCCATGCCCACCAGGTTACTGCGGTGGATGCGCTCATAGCTCTCTGCCAGCACAGCTTTAATACCCTAGGAGCGAGTAAACAAAACACTGACTGTTGTGTCTGTTTGTTAACTGGGTAATAACCAACGTATCTCATTTGCTGAATCACACACCTAAATTTTGTACCATGCAGTCACATCAAATTATGGCACACACATATATATATATATATATATACATACACATATATATACACACACACACACACACACACACGCACACACCCCTCACCAATAGAAATGGTCCTTTGGCAGCCCAGTCTCTGGAGCTTCCTGAACCATACTCTTTTCCCGCCAGCACTAGCAGCGGATAACCTGCCTGCTGGTACTTTTCTGCAGCATCATATACATCCAGCTGTAAGAGAATCGTGAAAAGGATTTTTTGAGCTTACTGACATAAAGACACACTGCATCGAGTCAAATATACCCATTAAATAAATGTGATGATAAATAAGACTTAAAGTGAATAGGAATAGTGACTAACAACAATGTCAATCTTTTTTTGCATGTTAAGTGAGGTCAGATCAGACAAGCTGTCTACTACCGTTTCTTCTGTAGGCAGATAGATGGTGTGAGGCGCTTGCTTGTTGAGAAACTTGTTGAAGATACGGATGTTTGCAAACGTCCCTCGAGCCATGACAGCATCGTTACCGCGTCGGGAGCCGTAAGAGTTAAACTCACGAGGTGTTAGTCTACAGACAGAAACACCAAAACACTTATAAGCGTTAAAAACTTTAGCGAATAATCTGTGAAGATAACAAACGTCTCACCCTCGACTGGTCAGGTAGCGAGCTGCAGAACTGTTACGAGCAATGTTTCCAGCTGGAGAGATGTGGTCCGTGGTCACCGAATCCCCAAGATTGAGGAGAACATATGCGTCGATAATTGACTTTGGTTTTGGAAGGTCTCTTGTCTAAATAAAAAAAAAAACAAAAAACCTCAGTGTAGCACAGATCACATATGACCCATAATAGGTTGGATTCAGGCCATGTTATACATGGATTCAGGCCATATATATGTGTGGTAATAAATCAGATATCCGAATTAGCTTCTGCTGTGTAAGTAGATAGATCAGGTTTTCACCAGTCAATGCAATTTGAGCGCTACAAAATAAACAGTGTAAACTCAGATGGGCAGCTGTGGCGGTTTGAAAACTATACGATGTGAAATCCACATATTAAATAATAATTACATCATCTTCCATTTTACGACAAGAAGGTCCCGAGTTCGAATCCCGAGCCGGGATCTTTCTGTGCAGAGTTTGCATGTTCTCCCCACTCTTGCGTGGGTTTCCTCTGGGTACTCCGGTTTTCTCCCACAATCCAAAACCATGCAGATTAGGTGAATTGGTGATTGTAAATTGCCCATAGGAGTGAATGTGTGTGTGAATAGTTGTTTGTCTATGTGTTGCCCTGAGATGGACTGGCGACCCGTCCAGGGTGTACCCACGCTTCTCGCCCTATGTGTGCTGGGAGAGGTGCAGCAGACCCCCATGACCCCGGATTCGGGAATAAGCGGGTAAGAAGATGAATGGATAAATGAATGAATGAATCTTCCATTTTGCTCCATTGATTATAGCGTCATTTTTTCTTCCTTTTCCGGTCAGTATGTCTACTTTGGTTTGCTTTGCCATGTAAAGTGTAAATGCTGATATTGGATACGGGCCAGTTTTAATAGATAACATAAAAAGGTCATTAAAACATAAAATGCAAAAAGACACAAAATAATAATTGGCCATCAAAACCATTGTAAATCAGCTTTTGTACTACATTGTTTTTTTAATGTAATTATGTTGTTTGAAAATATTACCAGTCCATCAAAAAAAGGTGGAGACTTGATGTAGGTAGAATTGGAGTCCCAGGTGTAGAGCTTGTCAGACGGTGCATTGAGAGAGTTCCAGCGCTCATTTACTTTCTAAAAAAAAAAATTAAGTGGGATTTTTTGTGACAGCCTATATACTTTTTTTTAAGTCATACCCTTTTTGAACACAGTTTACAAACCTCGACTTTCTCATAGACCTCTTTGAACATAGCAGGGATAACAAACTTTCTTTCTACAGCCTGGATCTCCTCTCGTGTTGGCCAGATGTCTCTTAGAAAAATCTTCTTTCCCTCAGGATTCACAGCTGTTACAACACACACACAAGCCATCGACAAAATCTACTGCTCAACATCCTTTTCAAAACCAAAGGGCTCATGCAAATAAAAATGTAAATAACAACGGATATATTCTGATTTCACTTACCAATGGGTTCCTTTTCAAAGTCTATCCTTATTGTTCCTGCAATTGCATATGCAATGACCAGAGGAGGAGATGCCAAGTAGTTGGCACGGGTATTAGGGTGCACACGACCCTCAAAATTTCTGTTGCCAGAAAGAACACCTGCCGCAACCAGATCTCCCTGAAAAAAGAAATTCTTACATTATTACATGTAATTACATTACATTACACTGTTGACTTAAATCAACACTGTCTTACAGTATGTGCAGCTACAGAAAACATGCTGAATTTACCTGGGTTATGGCCTCTACCACTGGCTCTGGAAGAGGACCACTATTCCCAATGCAGGTCATGCAGCCATAACCCACTACATCAAACCTAAAAAAGGACAAATACATGTAAATTATGATGTGGTCAGATCTGTCGGTCGAGGAATAAAAATAAACGGTCAGTATGCAAAAATACTTGTCTATTTTTTAAGAAACACAGTTAGTGAAAATACAAAGTGAATTTACTTAAAAATTACAATTTAGTTTAGTTAAAGTTGATTGATAAATATATTTTTGTGTTTTTAATTTTCTGAAGCAGGGAAGCGCGGTGGCATTGTGGTTAGCATGGTCGCTTCACAACAAGAATGTCCTGGGTTTGATCTTTTTCGTGCAGAGTTTGCATGTTTTCCCTGCACTTGCGTGGGTTTCCTCCAGGTACTATATTTCCTCTCACAGTCCAAACACATGTACATTAGGTTGTTTGGTGATTCTAAATTGTTTGTAGGAGTGAATGTGTGTGTGAACGGTTGTTTGTCTATGTGTTGCCCTGCAATAGACTGGCAACCCGTCCAGGCTGTACCCCTGCTTCTCGCCCTATGTGAGCTGGGATAGGCACCAGCAGACCCCTGTAACCCCGAATTAGAAAATAAAAGGGTTAAGTTTTACTAAACATATATACTTTACAAGACAAAATAAATACCCTAATTCTGAGAGGTATTCCATTACACCACTTTCCTTCAGATAATAGGTTACCACTCCACTACCAGGAGACAGGCTGGTCTTTATGTAGGGTTTCACACTTAAGCCACACTGGACAGCCTTCTTTGCCAGAAGACCTGCAATGTAAGCAAAACATTTAGTTTTATGTGGATTATCAAAACAGACTTTAAGGAGACTAATTTATTATTAATTTATTGGAAATTTATTTATAAATATCAAAAAAGGCAGAAACACCACCAATAGCTTAAAATGTAGTGATTAGAAATAGCAACAAATAATAAATAATAAGATAACTAGGGAAGTGTGGGATTACAAATGTATAAAATGTTAAATCGAAATTCCAATGCAATGGTATACAAACTGAAAAGTATGTATGTTGGGTTTTACATTTTAAGGTAGATGGTTGACATTCGAAGAAGCTAAAGTCTGGCAGCCCGGGTGTCGGAGACATTAACCTTTTGTCTTAATGTACTTCCTAACCACCAGGTTCACGGGTGAATGCTAATTTCAAAGCCAGGATGTGCCTTTGTTTTGGCTGTACTATCAGACTGGTTGGATTAGTATCTATGCATTTGAAAGACACTGTTATATGTTGATGAGATCAGAGCTGGGCTTTACTGCATTTACATGCTTTGTTTAGAATGTCTCCATCTCTGTCTAACCACTTCCCTTTCAACGATATATAATTCTACTGTGCTGAGCTCTAGTCAGACTTGGATGACGAGTTCTCAATAAAATAAAAGTGCTCAACAGTTTTTGTATACCACAAGAGGGGTTGCACATCATTGAAGTATGCAGCAAGGTATAGCTTAGTACAAGTTCATAATAAATGAAAAACCCTACTTTTTACTTTGAGCACCTTTTCTTAATACACTTTAATGTGCAGTTTCAAACCTTTCAAGGGCAAAAGCAATTGGCCACTACAAATATGATGCAGGAATTACATAAAATTCTGGTAGATCAGAGTGTGTTAAGGAAACAGAGCAACATTTTAACGGTAAAGTTATTTATGCAATAGTTATTCAGTCCTCAGTGGTGTGCTGCTTTTGGTGTGGGAAGACAGTCTTCAGCTGACAAATAAACTTATACTGTAATAATAAAGTGGATTACTCTATTCTTTTCAATACATGACTAAAGAGACCTATTCTTTCTCTAATTTAGCACCGTCCTTATTGAGTTACTTTTGAAAATACATTAGCTACATAACCTGCTCCCAGCATTACAGAAGGATTGCTGGTGTTTGTGCAGCTGGTGATAGCAGCGATAACCACTGAGCCATGATGCAGAGAGTAGTCCCGTCCGTTATACTGGAATGGAATGCTGACATTATGCTGCTCGGGTGGCACCAGGAACCCCTTAAAGCCTTGCTAAAAAAAAACAGAAAACATTTTTATACAAAATTAAAATATTTATATTTTACATACTTACATATCAAATGACAGAAATTATCTGTGTTATTTACCCTGGCTTGTACTACAATGTAACATTATATACCTTGGCACCTAAACAAGTCTCAAAGTCCTGCATCATTTCTGATACAGCCACTTTGTCCTGCGGTCGCTTCGGTCCACTGCAGCAAGGGTCAACAGAGCTGAGATCAAGTTCAACGACCTGCAAGAGGTTAAGAATATATCGAACAAATTGCCTAACACTAATTGCTTATCAAAAAACATGATGAAAATCAGTACATGGAAAAAATAAATTCACAGATCTGTCTACACAAAGAAAAATAACCAAAAAAAAAGTACTTTAGTGACCGTTAAAATAATATCGGTGGAGGTGATGTATTTGTTTGGATAAACAACTGGATAATGTGTATTTTTATAGAACAAGGCAAAAGCAAGAACAAAAACAATTGATAAAAAACAACTACAATATAAAAGCATATTAGCATTTAGTAGAAAGCAGTAATAAATCATCTTAAAAAAAATAATAATAAATTATCTAAAATAAGATTAGGGTTTAATGATTCTCCGTCCTTAGTAATTAGTAGTAGTTAACTTATTATTTAATCAAATAATAATGTATATATACACACACACCTTTGTAAATTCTGGATCCTGTGCCTGATTACTGTAGTCCCGAAACATGCCAACTGCTTTCAGGTACTGTGTAATGTAACTAAGCTTATCAGCATCTCGCCCTATTAAATCACAAAAAAGAACATGGACACATGAAAGAAATTAAAAACAAGTATATTTCACTGACATTATTAGAAACTTCTGTGCACATTTACATGTACACTAGTTATTTAGGTAAGCAGCACAATACATGAAACCATGTAGATAAAAAAAATCTACAAACATTAAGATGAAGAACAATGCGATTTGTTATGCAATTATTTTTTACATATATAAGCCTGGACAAAGAAAAAAATGGACAGATTCATTGGTTCACTCAATCATTCATATATTCTCTAACCTACCGATTCCCTAATTCGGGGTCAGAGGGGTCTGTTGGAGCAGAAGCATATAGTTACTATAAGTAAACCTGCAGGAAAAGATGCAGGCATAAAGCAGCAGAAATCTGCACTCTTGTCAAAAAATAAGTCTATAATGAACAAAGACTAAACAGATGACTGCATTGATGCGGCATGCGTTTCTTGTTTTTGTGACCATAAGTGAGGTCAGACAGTGGACTAAATATCTGATTCATGAAACAGACATGATTGCATTAAATGATTAAACTGCAGATTTAAATGTCAGTTTACCTGTCTGTTCAAGATACTGGACACTGATGTTGTCGACAGGGAAAAAGGCGGCCGTAGCACCGTACTCAGGGCACATGTTGGCAATAGTAGCCCGGTCTGCGATCGAAAGCTGGGCCACACCAGGACCAAAGAATTCCACAAACTTCCCAACAACACCAACCTGACGTAAATGCTACAGAAATGGATTGAACAACAAGCCACATGCTTACTTGTTTAAAACATATCCTATATGAAGTCTAACTAGAATTATGCATACGTCGATACAAAAACTTTTCCAATAAAACTGACATTAATTTAAATCTTGTCCAACTATTAATATAAACTTTTCTTTACATCGACTGATTTGTGAATTGTTTTGTTGATTCTCTAGTTACTAGTTATAGTTACTCAAAAGTACTTTTAGTCTTACTAAAAGTGTGAGTTGTGGGCTTACTTAAATAAAGTAAAGGACAGTTCATGTACTGAGTTTCATCAAAAAAACATGATGAAAATTCACAGATCTGTCTACACAAAGAAAAACAAACAAAAATAGTACCTTAGTGACGGTTAATACAATATCGGTGGAGGTGATGTATTTGTTTGGTGTGCCTTGAAGTTTATACCCAATGACCTCGGGAAGAACCATGCTGATTGGCTGACCCAACATTACTGCCTCTGCTTCAATACCTCCTACACCTGCTCCAAAATATTAAATGTACAACCTGTTAGAATTTAGAATGAACAAATATTTATTCAGCTTCTAACCCACTTAATCCCTAATTCAGGGTCACAGGTAGAGTCTATCCCAGCGCACATAGGGCGAAAGGCAACCCTGGACAGATGGCCAATCCTAATTACAAATATCTCAAACAGAAATGTTAGGATACATTACATGCCCAAAGTTAAGAACAGCTGACCATCACAGTTACATATAGTTGTACAGTTGTACGTGTACAGTACAATTCTTCAGTTGCAAACCAAATCTTTCCTAAAGATTTTTTCTAATCATTTCATATGGTGACTTTTATTATTATAACAAACTATCAAGCATCATTATTATAGATGTGTACCTTCAATAAAACACTCACCCCAGCCCAACACTCCCAGACCGTCGATCATTGTTGTGTGGGAATCAGTGCCCACTAGGCTGTCAGGGTAATAGTACCCATCTTGCTGGAACACGACTCGAGCTAAATATTCCAGGTTCACCTGATGCACTATTCCCGAACCTGGTGGAATGATGCGCATATTCTGGAATGCTTTTGAACCCCACTAAGGACAGAAAAGTAAAATGTTTACCCCTGGTTAAAATATATACAAGAAACATACTCTGGCACACTAAAATGGTTTAATGGGATAATTACTGTAAGGATGATTTCCTTTCAGTTTCTGATTTAATGCCATCTGATGCAGTGAGTAGCTTCACATTTCTTAAACAACCGTGTCGGAAAACACATCCTGTTTATCCATTTCAGAGGGGTTGAATTATTGGAATGCAACAAGCAAAAGAAAACATCTAAGGAGATTGCTGAAATTTGGTGACAAAAAATGTTTTGGTGAAAACTATACATTTAGTGAAATAAGCTCTTTGCACATTTAAGGGCATTATCACACAAACAGTACAAAAAGGTTTAGTGACTAAACTGCTGTGTAGCCTTAAAAAACCAACATGTTAGTATAATCTGGAAAATATGCTTCAATTTGCTAGGGAGCATAAAGTATGGACTCTGAACCATACCAAGGGAAAAAGGTCATGTGGTCTGATGAGTCCAGATTTAACCCTGTTCCAGTGTTCTTGGCTGATTAGGATGAGATGATACACCAACATGTCTAGTGCCAACTATTCAAGTCTGTGGTGGCAATTGTCTGGGGTTGGTGTAGTTAGTTCAGCAATGTTATGAGCCCAAAGGTCAGCTGACTAGATCAAAATATAATGAATGAACAGATTTTTCCATACATGGAATTGTTCTTTACTGATGTGCAAGTACCAGGATTTATCCGACTGAAACTGTAAAAGTACGGTTCAGAGAACATAAGATATCATTTACACACAACATAGTTCAGATCTGAATCCCACTTTGCTGGGGAAGACTTGCACCAGTCCGACCCTGTCAATAATACAAAATTGTGTTGAATAAATGTTTGATATAATAAATGTGTGCTGTAATCAAACCATTCCAGCAAATGTGTCGTTTATTTGGACAGGCAGTATATTTTTGTCAGAACTTAGTTTAAATAGAATAAACATTCATTCATTCTTTCATCTTCTTAACCGCTTATTCCCCAAATCGGGTCAATAGGGGTTTGTTGAAGCCTATCCCAATGCACATAGGGCGCGAAGCAGAGGTACACCCTGGACAGGTCGACCAGTCCATTGCAGAGCCACACACAGACAATCAATCACTCACACACACACATTTAAATAGAATGAACATTTACCTTTAAAAACTCAAAACGTTCCTTGTTTCTTTCAAATTCAAGTTCTTGGTTTTTGTGTAGACTGTCAGCCCTAAATAAATTCCGATACAAATCAATAAAATTAAAAAGATACCATGCAAAATTGAAACATTTTTAATAAATACAAATTTATATTAAGCCATTTTTCACAGGAAAATGTAAAACTAAAACTGCAAGTGCGCAACATGATCTGTTTGATCAAAGGTAACTGTGTCCAACTTGGCAACTTTGCTGTATAAGGTTCACACTGCGAGTGCAGAGTGATTATGTGCTCAACACTGCAGATAACAAACTAACCAATTAAACATATAATACGAAGATTTATATTTTATTTTGGGCATACAATCAAGGCACACTTTTAATCTAACATTCTCTGGTTTAATTTAGAACGGACCAATTTCTTATAACTGGATTTGATCCATTTAACTTTATACTATTTTGTCACTAAATCACCAGATTCACTGTTTGTTCAACAGGCATCTAAATGTTTTATAGCCATCTTCTTACCCGCTTATTCGTTAATTCAGGCTCACGGCGATATGCCGGTGCCTTTCCCAGCACATATAGAGCGAGAGGCAGAGGTACACCCTGAACAGTTTGTCAGTTCATCGCAGGGCCACACAGAGACAAACAACCATTCACACACACATTCACCCCTATGGACAATTTTAACTCACCAATCAACCTAACATGCATGTTGTTGTACCCGGAGGAAACCCATGCAAGCGCGGCGAGAACAAGCAAACTCGGCACAGAAAGGTCCCCAGCCCGGGAATTGAACCTGGGACCTTCTTGATGTGAGGCGACCGTGATAACCACTACTCTACCCTTTAAAATATCATTAGTTATATTATTCATTCATTCATTCATTAATCTTCTTACCCGCTTATTCCCGAATCCAGGGTCACAGGGGTCTGCTGCGCCTATCCCAGCACACATAGGGCGAGAGGCGGGGGTACACCCTGGACGGGTCGCCAGTCCATCTCAGGGTAACAAATAGACAAACAACCATTCAAACACACATTCACTCCTATGGACAATTTACAATCACCAATCTACCTCATCTGCATGTTTTTTTATTGTAAGAGGAAACCCGAAACACCCGGAGGAAACCCAGGCAAGCGCGGGAAGAACATGCAAACTCCGCACAGAAAGATCCTGGCCCGGGATTCGAACCCGGGATCTTCTTGTTGTGAGGCGACTGTGCTATCCACTATTATATATTATAGCAATTTTTATTTCTGCACCTCAGATCATGAGCATATGAACTTACTTCCTGTTGAAATCCACCTGAATGGAATGGTCAATGACTAGGTCAGCCGGACACACAGGGTTGATCTTCTCTGGATCGCCACCCAGTTTCTTCACTGCATCACGCATTGCAGCAAGATCCACCACTGCAGGAACCCCCCTGCCAACAGCAAGTGTGATATACACCTTTAATTCACAGCAACACTCTCGGGCATTAAATACTTACATTCACACAAAAGGAATCTCTTCTTGGTATATAGAATATATGACATTTAGTTTTACTGCACCATTGTAGCAGCTAGACACTTACGTTACACATACAAATCTCAATATGTAATCCTAAATAATTCCCAACACAACATCAGAGATATTTGCTAAAAGAAATCCTATAACATGGAATACATACAATGAAAGTCTAGCAGTAAATTGTTAGTACATAACAATAACATAGTAAAAATTGTATATTCCTATAAAACTGCAGTTTTCCCCACTAGTTTGAGTCACACTATTAATCTAGAATACAACAGCGCTGCCCTAAAACAAAATATCTGTTAAAACCCACCATAGGACCATGTTAGATTACTGTAATTAATTTATTAAATATTATGCCACAGATCAATTCCAATTTTGTGAAAAAATGTTTATGAACACCCTGCTGACAATTTTTGCATTTACACTATACACAGCAACATATAAATAGTGCAAAAACTAATGATTGGCTGGCAACGATGTGGTGGTATTTTTTTTTATTGTTGCACTAGCAGCTTTATTCGCATTTTTAAGTGTAATTCTGGGTGGCGCGGTGGCGTAGTGGATAGCACAGTCGCCTCACAACAAGATGGTCCCGTGTTCGAATACCGGGCCGGGATCTTTCTGTGCAGAGTTTGCATGTTCTCCCTGAGCTTGCGCGGGTTTCCTCTGGGTGCTCCGGTTTCCTCCGACAGTCCAAATTAGGTGGATTGGTGATTGTAAATTGTCCATAGGAGTAAATGTGTGTGTGTATGGTTGTTTGTCTATGTGTTGCCCTGAGATGGACTGGCGACCCATTCAGGGTGTACCCCTGCCCTACGTGTGTTGGGATAGGCGCAGCAGACCCCCGTGACCCCGGATTCGGGAATAAGCGAGTAAGAAGATGATTGAATGAATGAATGAATGAATGAATGAATGAATGAATGAATGAAAGTGTAATTCTGATTTGTCTGTTTACATGCTTCATGCTTGTGTCTGATTCAGATCCGATAAAAATATCAGTTGATACAAACAGTATAAATGCAGCTTTAGACTTGTGGAAAATAACTGATCAAATATTATTTAAGAAGCATCCTGAAAAGTAGAAGAGTCGACACACTAGTGTGTGTCTTTAAAAGAAAGTGTAATTAACCCTACGTGAAGTCCTGAAGAATGACACGTGCCGGCCTAAAAGGAACCTCCACCGTCTGGGTTTGGGTCTGCTTCCAGTTGAGGATGCGCTCCACATCTTCCTTCTTTACTAGGAACTCATCACAGTTTCTTACCGCTGACTCCAACAACACACGGATGGAGAAAGGAAGATGTTCTGTTTTAAAACAGAATGTATTGAGTACAGTAACGGGGTAATACTTGATGGAAGATTCAATA
>JAOTRA010000034.1:6724767-6745328 GCA_026260255.1 Pseudolaguvia tuberculata
ATGGTTTGGACATGTGCAGAGGAGGGACATGCAGTATATTGGTAGGAGAATGCTGAGGATGGAGGTGCCGGGTAGGAAGAAAAGAGGAAGACCAAAGAGGAGGTTTATGGATGGGGTGAGGTAAGATATAAAGGTAGTTGGGGTGAAAGAAGCAGATGTAGAGGACAGGGTAGTGTGCAGAAGAGAAATCTGCTGTGGCGACCCCTAACGGGAACAGCCAAAAGGAGAAGTAGAAGAGAATTTTTTTCTTCCCTGATGGCACAACCAAATTCCAAGATAACAATGCCAGGATTCATCGGGCTTAAATTATGAAAGACTGAATCAGGGAAAATGAGATCATCTTCACACATGGATTGGCCACCACAGAGTCCAGACCTGAACCCCATAGAGAGAGAAAGAGAGAGGGGGGGGGTGTTAAGTTAATAGGGTACTTTGCTGCCAAGTTCCTTGTAATGACTAGAGCTGTGTATTGACAAGGAACTTCTAAAAAAGAAAAGGCTTAATTAGCTCGCTATTATAGTATTTATATTTTTCTACAATAAATGACAATTGTTAGAATACTGACAATTAGACACCTAATTTCACTTTTATTTCTCATAATAAGGATAGGAAAGAAAAACAAGGACAACTTCCTGTTCTAAAACCCAATAATAAGTTGGTTTTTTTTGCAAAAGGACCAAAGTTCAAAGACTAAATCACGCCTCCAAACATTTGTGAACATTTCTATCAGCAAATAGTTGCCCAAGTGTTGAAAGCACACAGTGGTCTAGATTGACTCAATAACAGTGTAAACAAGACATTTAAACATTGTTTCAACACTACAACACTTCAGCATACAAAGTCCCTGAGCTTTATAAAGACATGCCGTGTTATCCTTTGTGAAATAAGACTGGAGTGCCAGGATTCCTTGTTTTATATAGAGGAAAGGGGTAGCTTAGTGGTTATTGTGTTGAAATGACACCAGAAAAACTAGTACTTATTTTACTTATAGTACTTACTTTCTTTCTTTCAGTCATTCATTCATCTTTTTACCTGCTTATTCCCTAATTCGGGGTCACTGGAGTCTATCCCAGAGCACATAGAGCAAGAGGCAGCGGTACACCCTGGACAGGTCGCCAGGCCGCCAATAACCACACACACACACACACACACACACACACACACACACACACACACACACACACTCTCTCTCTCTTCTATGGGAAATTTAGATTCACCCATCAACCTAATGTACATGTTTTTGAACTGTGGGAGAAAACAGGAGTACCCAGTGGAAAGCCATGCAAGCGCGGAGAGAACATGCCGACAAAGATCCGCAGCCCGGGAATCGAACCCGGTACCTTCTTTTTGTGAGAGCACAGGAAAGGACGAGTAAAATACAGAATAAATGAGGCTTGTTCAGTTTAGAGGAGTTGAATGCGACTTCCAGAGGCAAAGCTTTAGGAAAGAGAAGTGTGAACTTCTTGCTGTAGGTTTTGATGGTTATGAAGAACACTGTCAGCATTCTTTCAGCTTTAGTCAGTGAGTTGTTTTTACACAGACACTGGGAACATGCTGACTAAATGATACACACACATGAGCAGTATATTAAACGCAGCAAGATTTACACTGATATGCAAACACGCTCGATTATCATTCATTAGTCATTTATTTTAGCTAATTGGACTGTGGAAGAAAACCGGAGAACCCGGAGTAAATGCACACAAGGAGAGAACATGTAGACTCCACACAGAAAGACCCCTTGTCTGGGAATAAAACCGATACCAGTGCAAGAGGACTCTGTGTAGATTTTACATTTCTTCCTCTGCTTGCGTGGGTGGGATTTCTCCAGGTACTCTGGTTTCCTCCCACAGTCCAAAAACATGCACAATATGTTGATGTTGTAGATGATACTAAATTGCCCAAGGGAGTGAGTGTGTGTGGGTGTTCCTCTATGTGACCTTGCAATGGACTGCCGATCCCAAATAAGGGAATAAGACGAATGAATGAATGAATGAATGACAAATGACAAAATACCCTGAACAGAAAAATCCCACTCATCTCCGAAGTCACTTAATACACTTACAGTTTTAGAAAATAAATGACAGATGTGAAACGATTCAGGACACGACCTCCTGTAAGAATTTTTTTCCAGGAGGTTTGTTGGCGCCAGTGTCGTCTCCGCGGTCAGCTGTGTGAAGGATCCAGTAATTGACACTTTATCCGGAGGGGTTAACACTGACGGAACATTATGGTCTGCCAAATGCCTCAGCAGAGAGAGAACAGGAAGAAGACATAGGGAGTGGAGGAAATATAGACATCGGAGCCAATGAAAAAGGCAGAAAACTAAGAAAAGTTAATGAAGATTGAAAATAAATATGTAAAGCAAAAACATTCCTGGAATATTAGTGCGGATGGGCTGAGACAGGAAGAGCTCTAATATATGATTTATTAAGAAGGAATAGTGCAGGGGTGGCCAACCAGTCAGAGACCAAGAACCACATTTTTTACTATGTTACTGCAAAGAGCCACATCATACACATGGGCACACATGAACATCACCCACCCCATCTCCTCACACACACACACACACACACACACACACACACACACACAAGATCTCAGTCCAAGTCCACAAACAAAATAAAAAAATCATTCACAATAGTAAAAAAACGCATCCATAGTGTTTGTCACTGGTTCTGTCTTTAATGGCACAATATCACACAAACACACACCGTGTAAATATTGCCAACTGAGGTCTGTCTTGTATGTCACAGCTCTCATCCAATGAGACACTAAAATACTAGCATGCTTGAAGGTCAGAATGCAACTGTGATTCAATATCCGGCTTAATGTCCGATATTCAATAGTTTGGCGGGACAGTTGGACGTCTGATACCATGCAAGAGCTAAATTGACACTAATTGTTTATTTCAATGATCTCCACGTTTACTGGGAAAACGTGCGCGTATGATGAAAATACTGTATTGAACTCAAAACGAAGCGAATGCGCACATTAAAAAAACAAAAACTTTCATATGAAGACGAGAGCCGCATGAAACGCTCGGGAGCCTGTGGCACGGTCAACCCTGGAATAGTGACATGATGTCATGGATTTTAAAATACAAAACACATGCAGATGTTAGAATTCCTGCTGACGTCTGTGGTTTCTAAAATAGGTTAATTAGACGCTGACATTTTATTAAAATGCCATAATTGTTGTACTTTTTTAATTGATGTGTTTAAAACTATTACATAATCTATTCATATTACATAAACAGTTTCTTGAGTGATTCCATGACAGGTCTCAGAGCAGTAGTGGGACAAACAAGGAAAACAGATGATCAAATTCATTTATTCAGTCATTCATCTTCTATACCTGCTTATTCCCTAATCCGGGGACTGCAGCTTTCTGAAAGGGTGAAAGGCATGAGGGGTACACCCTGCACACGTCCACACAACCTAACGTACAAGTTTTTAGACTATGGGAGGAAACCAACGAACCCAGAGTAAACCCACACAATGAGAACATGCATACTACACACAGAGCACCGGATGTTTTATATTTATTATAACGCTTTAGTATTAACTGACCTTTTAAGCTCAGTGATGAGAAGAACGGTACACGGAATCCCCAGGGTCATTAAGGAAATCGAGTTAATAGCCGGCTTTATGAAGGCCAGTGCAGTAGTGATCCCAGAGAAGATCCCCACCAGCATTTTAAACCTGGATCTGCGGGGGGGAAAAATAGACTGAAGGACCATTCATAAAAACACGCAAGCGGTATAAAATGTAGCTGATGAAGAAACAAACGTGGCTGTGTTCTTCACAAAACCCGGGTCAGTCTCACCTGTTTTTTTGGAAAATCCTGGGCAGGTATCTTTTGGGAAACCACATTGCAATGGCACACATGAGAACCCAGAGTATTGCTAATTCGTCCAGCATCTGACCAAGGAAACTCAGAGTAGCGTGGAAATAAGTGGAGCCGATCCCTGTTGAGAATGTACACCGTTTAGCTAAACTTGTCCACAGTGAGGCCAAAGAATATCAACAGAGAATCCAGCCTCCCTGACCCCACGCTGATTGTGTAGGTTAAACAAAGAAATGATCAGGCTATAATTTAAATGGTAGGTTTATTCTAACAGTGAGAGACGGAAGAACACAATAGATAAAAAGGTTACAAGTTGACTTTAATGAGTGAAATAAGAATTTGATCCTCCAGCAAGATTTCTGGCTCCCAGGTAGAACTGGAAGAAACATCTACCTGAGTTTTGCCACCGACTACCAAGAGACATTTTACAAAGACGTATAGGTACATTAGATAACTGTAACTAAGAGACTCTAACACTGTTCCAGCATGACAATGACCCTGAGCACAAAACCCCTGACCTCCGTTATCACATGCTGGGTTATTATTACGGTGAAAAAACACCAGGGTTCCACACAAAGTCCCGATCTTACCACCACTGACCCCCTTTGGGATGAACTGAAATGGTGACTGACCCACCCCAGACCTCCTTACCTGACATTAGTGTCTGATCTCACTAATACTGTTGGAACTGAATAAAGAGATATCTCACATTCAAGCACAACATTGGACTGGATATTTTACTAGAAGACTGGAGCTTCATCCAATAGTAACAATGGCAATCAATCTGGATTAAAATGTTCACACACAGGAATCTGATGGTCAGGTGAGTACTTAAGAGTAACTTTGGTAGTATATTGCTTCTTACCTAGATACACTGGTGTGAAATGAATGTTTCTGAACAGTGTGAAAATAAATCAGGTTGCCAATTGCCCAAGAGTATTAATAATAATAATAATAATAATAATAATAATAAGGGCGGTGCGGTGGCGCAATGGCTTGCACGGTCGCGCCACAACAAGAAGGGCTGGGTTCAAGGAACTTTCTTTGCGGAGTTTGCATGTTCTCCCCGTGCCTGCGTTTCCCCCGGATACTCTGGTTTCCTCCCAAAAGCATGTACATTAGGCGAATTGGGGAGTCTAAATTTCCCATAAAATCCCAGCCATTAGGGTGCTTCCCTAGGAGTGTTACGTTAGGAAGGGCATCCAGCGTAAAACCCCGCCAAGTCAAATGTGCAAATCCCGGGAGTAGCCGAATGACAAAAAAAAATAAATAATAATAATAATAATAATAATAATATTAAAACTTATTAAAATAAATTAAAATAAATTGTGCTTTGACGCATCATTTTTATGGTTAAACATTACTGCATATGCAACCAACCTCCTTTAATCAGACCCTAAACACAACCAGCATGACGGAAATGGTAGTTCAGGAACTGGTAGCACACTGTTGATAAAGCCCTAACCGAAGTGTGTTGTGCTAGAATGACTAATGAGACACACAACAGACGACGGTTGTTTATTTTCCCAGAAAACAGCACTCAGTCTGAGGAGCTCATTGTTCCCACACATGGCCATGCTGGGGTATTTACGGCAGAGGGGAAGAGGAACATGTTGAGCTGTGAAAATAGATTTTTTTAGGAGAACGGAACATCAGAAGGGAGTCATTAGTTTATTCTGTCAAATGGATTTGCTAGAAGGTTTGAAGACCACTCGCACCCTTTGATCTGGGACACTTCTAGTGGTTAAAACGGAGAACTGGTCAAACTATTGAACCGTAAGTTCTTTTAAAAACAAGAATCCCCCAATTACAAAGTGAGTGGTGGCTCAGTAATTAAGGTGTATGAACTACTAATTAAAAGATTGCGGGTTCGGCACCACCAAGCTACCATTACTGGAACCCTGAACAGAGCCCTTAAAGTTTAGTAAGTTTAGCTTTTGGTTACATCACCAGAGCCCAATATATCGCTATATGCCAGGATTGTACAGTACATTTACTGTAGTAAGACAGTGGAAGGTTAAATGTTTAAAGTTCTGGGTTTAAGGTCAAATCATGGTTTAAGCAGTCCCTCTACCATTGGGCCCTCAAGAAAGGCCCCTAACTCTCACTGTATAATTGCTCCCCCGCTGCTAATAAAGTCCAACTAAAGGGATGTACAGAGAACGAAGTCCATGTGCTGTTCACAAATCAATGTGACAAACCAGTCTGAACATTTTACGACTACTGATAGGTGGCGCTGTGGCATCATGGTTGGCACGGTTGCCTTTCAGCAAAACGGTCCCAGGTTCGATTCTCCAGATTCCTCACAAAGTCCCAAAAAATGTATGTTAGGTTGATTGGTGATTTTAAATTAACTCCCATAAGAGTGAGCGTGGCTCTGGGATGGACAGGTTGTCCACTTGTCTTGTCTTTCACCTTTCAGAGAGATGGGATAGATTCCACAGACCTCTTTTAGCTCAAATAAAGGAATAAATGAAATGGTTATGGTGTTGGCCTGCTAATCGGTGGACTATGTGAGCACTACTAGGGCCCCTATGCAGGGCCCTTAACATGAACCAAGCATTCTATAATAGAACAACTATAATTCCTTATAAAAACATAGAAAAAGGTTGTGACCTCTGGTGTTCAGAGCCGAAGTTCCACAGTGAGGTTACCTCAGGTCAGAGAACTTACCGACCACCACCAGCAGCGTCCAGATCAGATAGATGCCGCTGTTGAAATGCGTGGCATACTGACGGAACAGACACATCAGAATAGGTGGAAGAATGAAGAATAAAAAGTTGCTTATCTAAAGGAAAACAGAATAAAAAAGAAAAAAAGGAATTAGAAAGCAGACATGACACAAAGTCCACAGAGTCTAAATTTAACTTCACTGTCACGCGGATCCTGCAATGGACTGGCGACCCGTCCAGGGTGGGTGTACCCCCGCCTCTCGCCCTATATGCGCTGGGATAGGCACCAGGAAACCCCCTGTGACCCCGAATTAGGGAAAAAGCAAGTAAGAATATGAATGGATGAATCAATGAATGAATGAATGACACGCGGATCGGAGTTTTCATATAAACTAGTGCAAGTGTTTGTTCATCATCCATTAATTCCTAATCCGGGGTCACGTGGGTCTGCTGGTGCCTATCCCAGCGCACATAGGGCGAAAGGCAGGGGTACATCCAAGACAGATTGCCAGTCCATCACAGGGCCACCCATAGACGACAACACTCACTCACTCACACACACAATTTAGAATCACCAATGTGGGATGTGGGATGTGGGAGGAAACCGGAGTACCCGGAGGAAACCCACGCAAGAGCTGGGTGTTAATTAAATCAATCATTAAAAACTGATCTGAGTTCAGATTGACGGGTCTATAAAAGTGAATAAAGAGACTTACCGTGTTATAAAACTCCGCTATTCCTGGATAGATGAGATAATTCCCCTCACACCAGTCCACCTCCGAGCTCCCAGCCTGGAGCTGATTCCACAAACGCGCACTCATTTGCGCGAGTTTAGTCCAACACTAAACAGGGGAAAAACCACCGGTTTATCTCCTGAACTCGGGGGTTGAGATGTTGTTGGAACTCTTTGCTGTCGCGGTGGTTGTTTTATGGTAAAACCACTTATCCGTTCTTGTCATTTTGTTGTCCAGCTCAAAGTGGAACTCACGATAACAACGCCACGGATCTGCGCATGCGCACTGGCGTCCGGAGCCTTTGTTTCCTGCTTGTGTTGGAGCAGCAGCAGCAGGTTGTGCGGGTAGTTGTTGCTGTTTATGGTTGTTGTTTGTAGGTTTGTCCAACATCATAATAAAGAATGTGAAAAATGTGCACCGGAAAAATAACAAATTCGGCTAGCGCAATGTCGATGCAACAGGAAGTTATGGAGTTATGGAACATCCAAATATAGTCCAGTTAATGCTGTCCGGGTCAGTGACTGACCGAACTTCATTACTTCATTCATTCATTCATCTTAAGCGCTTATTCCGTAATTCGGTCACCGGATGTTTTTCTTGCTGAAGCATAAAAAGCATTGGCCATGGGGCAAAGGCAGGGGTAGACCCTGGACAGGTTGTGGGGCACACATAGACCCCAAACCACACATACATGGGAAGTGGTAGCCTAGTGGTTAAAGTGTAATACCAGAAAGACCGGAGTTCGATTCCCACCTCCACCAAGCAACCACTGTGGGCTCTTGAGCAAAGCCCTTAAACCACATTTGCTCAGTTGTAAGAGAGACCAAATGTAAGTTGCTCTAGATAAGAGCGTCTGCCAAATGCCAAACTGCGGCTGTACACACACACACACACCTAATGTACACGTATACAGTCTTTGGACTGTGCGAAACCAGAGTACCCACTGGAAATCCATGCAAGTGTGGGGAGAACATGCAAACTCTACACAGAAAGATCCCCGGCCCAGGACTCGAACCCAGAACATTATTGTGAGGCCACCTTGCTGACCAAACACCTGCAGAGTTTAGCTCCAACTTGGTGCACACACAAAGATTATTTGGTTCAGATGTGTTTGATTAGGGTTAGAGCTTGCAATAAAGCCTTTAAATGAATATATTAAATTCTTTTGTGATGTTATATTATGATACATATTGATTCCTCTCCCGATGATGTAGGTTGTACAGTTGTAGTGTGTTTTCCTAGTTTAATAAAAATGTTTTTTTTTCATCTTCAATATATGTGCAATGTCTCTGTAATGCTGTTATATTGTGTTTTTGTACAATATTGCAGGATCCTCTAAAACCCGAAGTGATAGTGGTGGTATTAAGAGGTTTATCGGACTTTAAAAATAAAAACCATCCACATACGTTTACCGGAAGAAGTAAACACTGATGGGAATAAATTAATATAACCTACAAATATAAGAAATTAAGTTGTAAATGTAGATCAGTGACTGACCACCAGAGAAACATTTTGGCCACCTTTTAGAAAAAATTAGTTTTACTGGTTAAGCACCTTTACCACTACATCACTGCGTCACCCGGCATAACATACGTCAACATCTGAATATGAATGTAAGACAAACTCTTGTTTATTGAGGATCATAATGTTGTACACAAACTCATACCTCATACACTTCACAGGACATTAGGAAACAGACGAGTCACTCGAATTATGTAGACGGATGAAGAGCGGATCCTTTATTTTGTGCCCTTTGGATGCAGACAAACCATGTGTTTTTTAATGACATAACAATCCAGAAAAGGTATAACAAGAAAGCAAGTTTAGATTTTGGTTACATCACCAGATACACCAGACAATTTAAACAAACAAACAGATTAGTTCACATATTAACTGCAGCAAATGAAACCTCTTACGTTAAGGACCTTCAGTTCGTCCTTACACAAGCTAGTTGGTGGTTCAGTTATTAGCAAACAATGCTATACACTGGTTTATATTCCAAGAAACCCTGATGCTGGAATGCTATGTTGGGGATTTCGGATGGAGTTAATCATGAGTCGACATTCTGGTTTATATCTGCTGAGTCTGGAACTTCTGGTTCTATTAGATCTTTCAGACTACAGTGATAGAACCCATCCCAGTGTACATGTGAACTATGAATCTATGATGGATTTGCTTACAATGTTATAAGCATGTAAACAGTATAACGGTCGTCACGGTCTATCCCACACAACTTCAAAAATACATTCAAATCAAAGCGGTCCAAACATACAGCCTCACCATTCCTACATTCTTACAGGATTGTTTCTCAAGCTTTCATTTCAATACAAAATCTATAGTAACAAAATATTAACGTCTCCAGGAGAAAACTACTCTTTTACATGCGTTACACTCAAAAGTTTGTTAATAGAAACAGTGGTTATTTGATTATTAATCTTTACACATAAAGCGTCACTTTAAAAACTTGCCCTAATCGTCCCTGGATTATATGGACATGGGACAATGCTTGGACATTTTACATGAGCTTTTCGTTAATCACACAATAAAAAGGATATGAAAATACATGGATGAATAAATTAAGACAGAATGATTGCACTCCAGGTTAATTTATTAGTAGTTTTAACCTGTTTCTACTTAAAAAAAAAAAAAAGAAGAAGAAAAGTCTAGAAAGGCACTGAAACTACTGAGATTGGCCGAACGATCACTATCGTCGCCTTGGACAGAGTGAAAATAAAAACGCATTTGTACTGAACCACAGAATAAAATGTTAATTTAAAAAAGAATTTGTATTGAGAAGAACTAAACCTGATTAAGAACCTGAAAGATTCATTCATTCATTTATTATATTGTATATTTTTGAATTCAGGGACAAATTCGGGGTCACTGGGGTCTGCTAGAGTTTCTTAGTACAGAAGATTTTTGTTCAAAAATGATCATGAATTTATTCAAGACAAGAATGTCTGAATAAATAAAGGATAATTAATTCTTTGCAGTAGTTATACTCCGGTAGGTTCAGTTTTTTTGTTAAACATGTAAAAGGTCCAAAGGTGCATAAAAGGCAAGTAGTTAAATGTCCATTACTGAACCATCTCTCATTACTGGGTTGTTAAAGTCAGATTGTCTGCTGCTACAACAATGTCTTCCCAATAAATGATGAAGCAAATGTACACCTTTGCACACACCTATGTACAAACAAGCACAATACACAAACTTTAATCTTTCCACTGCAACAATCCAGACCCCCATTGATAATATCGGCTTGGCATTTAAGAAATGAGTAAGGATCCCTTTGTTAAAGGCAGTCTTAGTTTGAAAATCCCATCTTAGAAAAAAATATACAACAATAGAAAAAAAAAAAAGAAAGTGCACAATATCTAAGACTATTGCCAACAGTCTAAAAAAAAAAAACCCAACAACTTCACTTCCACTGGACGGTAGGTTTGGATGGATGGATGTTTGAAGGATGCAGGGGAAATTTCCCATTCTCTTTTCACCCCCACTGGTCCAAGAAAATAAACAGATTTATGAAGGTATGAAGATTATGATTTACATACAATAAATATCCATGTGCAACATACTGGTGTTGCCAAACACTGTAAATAAGCAAACTCTGAGTCTGAAGCAGATACCTGGAAGATGATAAAGTACAAAGTTTGGGTAAAGGTGCAAGAAAGAGAACTGACAGTAGAAAAACTGGGCGGTACATCCCTGTGATGATGACCCATGTGAACATCTACACCTCTCCAGTGTCTGGTATGATTTAACATTTTCTTTTATATCCAAGGTTAGATGAATGAAGGTCCAAAGCACTTAAGGCACCATTGCACGCTGCTGGAGGGAGGACGGTCAAGAGGAGAAAGCGCTTTCAGCTGATCTGGACTGAGCTTTTCATAGGCTTGTTGATATTCCCGGTCAAAGGCCTCTATCAATACAAAATATAAAGCCAGTGTGATATGCAACTATTTGAGAAGAAATAGAAGAAAATGTACCAAAATAATTTTTGCTTACCAACGTCAATGTTCTCCCTTCCCAGGGCCACAAGAGAAAGGAACAAAATCTGTCTGTAGATACTTCTACAAGTCAGGAGAAAAGTATGAGCTTCAAAATCTTCAAAAAAATCATATTTATACAATTACATAGGAAAAACTATGAATAAATAGAAACTGCATGAGTAAAATTAGGAAAAGAGAGAAAAAAGGAGAAATTAGGATAACATTTTCTAGGTACTACTGTAATACAGACCTTACAGAGAAAAATATTAGGGAAAACTAGAACATTCCATCAGACTCATTTCCAACAGTCACTATACACTATGCTGCCACTTGAGTGTCACCAACACATGCATTCTTCTTCCAGATTGATTCCGATCAATTCATCCCAAAGTGGTGGTAAGATCAGGACTCCAAACACATCATCAGTTTTACAGTGCTATCCAATCGTAACACATCATGTCATATTGGAAGTCTGTGTCTTTGTACACAGGGTCATTGTCATGTCAAGTCAAGTAATGGTTTGGAGAGGAACCACATATGGATCTGATGGTCAGGTGACCACAAACATATGGCAATACAGTGTATGATTTGGCCTATGGTCCTACATACATGCTTAATTAACATGATCTATGATTTCTGACCTTTGCCGTTTGACCTCCGGGTGTCGCTTGATCTCCCTTAGCAGCAAGTTTATGGGTCCGTAAACATCATTAGTTTGGATGTTTCTGACAATGCTGTTGAGGAGGGTCCGTATCTCTTGGTGATCAGTGGGAGCCAATGAGCCCTTCCTCCGCACTGCAAGGCAGATAAACAGTAAACATTATAAAGCTATTATAGCTTGTGGGGACTTGTTAAAGCTCATTAACAGTCGTATTGTCTTCTACAACTCACAAAAAGTTCTCCAGAGCTGATAGAGAGGCTCGGTGGGCTCATGGTGGAGGTTCACATTGTCCCAAAGCAAATGCACGTATACTTGCTTACTGTCTTGAGGCAGGGATGTCTGTGGCAGCTGTATCAGACAGGACACAGACACACATTAGCATCAGTGGTTATTATTGGAATTTGTTTTGTGTAAGCAGGGGCCCTATAGTGTCTGGTTTCAGGTGCATGCAAAACCTCCAAATCTTAAAATATAAGTTAAAGCTCTTTGCTATAAACACTAATATGGTGATAAACAGCTTTAGTTGGTAATGGTGTACAAAAAAATCTCCCCGCTCTGGCATGGGTTTCTTCTGAGTACTCCGGTTTCCTCCCACAGGTTGATTGGTGATTCTAAAAATTGTCCATAGGAGTGTGTGTGTGTGTGTGTGGTTGTTCGTCTATGTGTACCCTGTGATTGACTGCCGACCCGTCCAGGGTGTACCCCTGCCTATTGCTCTATGTGCACTGGGATAGGCGCCAGCAGACCCGGTGACTCCGAATTGGGGAATAAGTGGGTACAAAGACGAATGAACGAAAGGTGTACAAATACCCCTTTCCATAAGTGTGTGCCCTCTCCTGTGTATTAAGTGATACTTTAAAAAATGAATTGGTTACAGTTACTAGAGAGAAAAACACTAGTTCGCTTTCATTCTCATTTTAGGTAGCGTTGTGTGTTAGATGCTGGCATGGGTTCTCTCCAGGTACTTTGGGTTCCTGCCACTGTGCAAAAACATGTAAATTAGCTTGATTGGTGATTCTAAATTGTCCATAGGAGTGAATGGGAGTGTGTGTGTGTATGGTTGTTTATCTATGTGTGACCCTGTAATGGACTAGCAACCTGTCCAAGGTGTACCGCTGCATTTTGCCCTTTGTGCGCTGGGATAGGCTCCAGCAGACCTCCGTGAGCCCAAATTAGAAAATAAGCAAGTTAGAAGATGGATGGATGAATGAAAGATAATAAGAAGACAATGTTCAAAGTAACCTGTTCTCCCTTGTTGCAGTGCTCAGAGGTCAGTATGAGCCCAGGAAGAATGCTGGGCAGGTCCAGACGGCGGAAATACCACACCATGTTCCAGAAGATGATAGGGTGCTGCGTGAGGAACTTCTGAGTGTAAATAACCTAAATAAAATACCAGTCAAAAAAAACAACAAAACTTAAAATACTGCAAACAACATGAAAACATGAATTACTTCTTATAAACTGAATAAAGTGCATGTTCAGAATGATTTACCTGATCTCCCTCATTCTCTAGCAAGGACTCCAGCTCCTTTCTCAACACCAACGGACTCAGATAAGGCACAGAGACTGGCATTGGGTTGGGACGCTTCTGACCCAATGTATCCTGGGAATAGAAGAATTACTTTTGTCACTCCAACACTTGAACACCAAGAGACACAAATAACAACAGAACTGCTAGCAGCACTTACCACGACTTCTTGGAGGCTACTGGGCAAACTGGTAGTGGACACACAGTGATTGGGCTGTTGGATGGAATCCAGGCTCTGCAGAGGCCCGCCCACACTGTTACTGCGAGTTAGGGATGTACTGCGTTTCTCTGCCTGCCTTTTTAGCAGACCCAAAGGATCCGAAATCACTGGTTCTGGAACAAGTCTATAAAAATACATACAAAAACAGAAATTAGAACAAGGTGGGCACATAAACAGCCCATCCAGACCAATCACACCAGTACCATTTTGAGGCAAATGAGGCTTTGGCTCTGATGTAATCAATTTACAATGCTGCAAGAAGAGTTGATTGACACCAGCTGTCGAAAAAGCTGTTGTGTGTTGTATAGATGTTGAGGTGTGAGCTCATCAAATGTCCAGCCAAAGACAAGCCACAACACGTCATTACTGGGGTGATTGTCATGTGTATATACACACACATTAGGATTAAGATGAGTACGAAAGATCCATCTGCCCTGAATAACTTACGTTTTCTGTGTGCCAGTCTGGTAGGTTACAGTCCCGTCAGGTTCCATCTTGCTATCAAGGGATTCAGAGAAGTTGATAAGGTCAGCAGGGTCACTGGGGCTTCCCATCTTTACGTCTGAGCTTGAGGCTGTAGGATGGGTGCTACCACTGTGGATACTGTCTCCTGAGATGCTGGGCACATAAAACCTGTGCAAAAAAGAACATTGGGAATGTTTTAATTTTATACTTAATTTACACCAGACAAAAACATCATGTTATCTTTAACCATTAATATTAAAATTATGTAATATTTATATAAATAAAATGTAAAGACTTTGTTTTTGTTTGGTTAGCCAATTTGCCATGTGATCGTTATTCTTGCTCACCCAGACGGAGGGCGAAGGTCATGGAACTCGACGTGCAGCAGAGGAAGGAAGGAACTGTTACAGAAAGGACACATTGTATTCAAGTTTGAGTCATCTGCTGTCCAACCTGCCATGATCTCCTCGTCATACACCAGAACCTCACAGAAGCGACACTGAGAGCAACTCGACATTAACACCTACGGAAAGAAAACACCTTTACTGCATGACAAAGGTCTCGCAAAATTACTAGCCTGGTGTCCTGGGGGTATTGTATCTTCCAAAACGGGCTACCAATATGCATCCCTATTTCATAAGGAGGAAAAACGCGGCAATGCTTTTTGCATTCTCATTTTAGGTGGGGCTGTGTCAGTCGCCTAACAACAAGAAGGTCCTGGATTCACCACATTTTTCTCTCTGTACTCTGGTTTCCTCCCACAGTCTAAAAACATGTACATTAGGCTGATTGGTAATTCTAAATTGTCCATAGGAGTGAGTGTGTGGTTGTTCATCAATGTGTATGCTCTACAATGGAATGGCGATTTGTTCAGGGTGTACCCCTGCTTTTGGCCCTACTTGCGCTGGGATAGTGCAGCAGTCCCTTGTGACCATGAATTAGGGAAGAATGAGGTTAGAAGAAAAAATTACGTTTTAAAAAAGCATTTTCTTTTTTTTCTTTTTTTGTACAATATTCAACATTAAACATTAGACATAATGCAGAACAAAATTACATTAGTAATATGGTGGTAGACAAGGGAGATGTTGAAGTGGTTCCATGGGGAAATTTTACCAGATTTTACCTGGGATGTTAATAACACAGCTGAAGAAATCATCCTTCATTCATCTTCTTACCCGTTTATTCACTAATTCAAGGTCACAGGGGTCTGCTGGGGCCTATCCCAGCACACATAGGGCAAAAGGCAGAGATGGACCCTGGACAGGTTGCCAGTCCATCGCAGGGCACACATAAATAAACAACCATTCACACACACGCTCACTCCTTTGGACAATTTAAAATCACCAATCAACCTAATGTACATGTTTTTGTACTGTGGGAAGAAACCGGAGTACCCAGGGAAAACTCACAAACTAGAAATTCATTCATTCATCTTCCTGCCAGCTTATTCTCCAATTCGGGGTCACCAGGTCTGCTGACGCCTATCCCAATGCACGTAGGTTGAGAGGTGGGGGTACACCTTTACCGGGTCACCAGTCTATCTCTGGGCAACACAGACACAGACGCCTCACTCACTCAGACAATTTAGAAATCACCATTCGACCTAATCTGCATGTTTTTAGACTGTGGGAGGAAACCTGAGTACCCGGAGAAAACCCACGCAAGCGCAGGGAGAACTCCAAACAGAAAGATCCTCTGCCCGGGAATCGAACCCGGACCTTTTTGTTGTGATACGACCGTACTATGTGGATATGCCCCAAACTAGAAATTATCATTTATATAATACAGCAAATCAACAGACACGGGACACACAGGACAGCCAATTTATTTACAGACTGAGGACCTGAGATTCCATTTGTTCTTAAAGAATGTGTCTCAATTGTTTATTTTAATAATGCAATAAAAGGGTGCTTAGTACTGTTGCCTCACAGCAAGGACAGGTTCGAATTCTCTAGCAGGGATCTTTCCATATGGAGTTTCCATGTTCTCCCCAGGCTTGAGTGGGTTTACTTTTTTTGAGTGGGGTTCCTACAGTTACCTCCCACAGTCCAAAAACAGGTATGTTGATTTGATTGGTGGTTCATCATTGGCCAAAGGAGTGAGTGTATATGGCCCTGTAAAGGACTGGCATGTCCAGAGTGTACCCATTCTACCTTTAGGCCACCAAAGACGGCTGGCATAGGCTTTAAGGATTAGGGAATAAGCGGGTGTAAAAAATAAATAAATAAATGAATTAATGCAATAACATTGTGGAGGGTCACAATGCAAATCTTTTACAGGCCAAATAATTCAGACTACTTTGCAAATGTTTTGCATTGGATTAACTTCACAGAGGTGCGCAGCAGAGGGCGCTGCACTCACCTCTAAAGCATAGTTCTGATAGATACTGGAAGTGCTGGCATGATGAGAAGAGCCCTGCTCAGACCTCTCAGAGTCCACACCTCTCGCAGACCTCGCAAGAGTCATAGCTGTATAGAAGAAAGAGGAGTGTGTGAACTTTCCTTTAACAACAAAACCCATGATCTTCCTGAAACATCAGTAATCATCAAATCACTCAATTCACCAATGTCAGACTATCATATCATATATAAAACCGCTCGAAACGTTTGTGTTTTAGTAGTTTTGTTTGTGTGTGTATGTTTGTGTATGTTTGTGTGTTTCTTTGTTTGTTCGTGTGTTTTCATTTGTGTGTTTGTCTGCTTTAGAGGTGTGTGTTTGTGTGTGCGCATCACTTACATGCAGTCTGCTGCTCACTGCTCCCGCTGCTGCCCAGACTGGTATTGCTGTGTGTGAGGCCATTGGAGGCCAAGTTGGGTATCAGTCCTCTAGACACCGCGTTCTCTGTTCCATCTCCACCCATCAGCTGTTCCTCCAGTCGAGCTGGGAAGGTGTCCCCAGGCTGACCCTGCTCCTCCTGTAAGCACCAGTTTGAATATTGTTAAGGTCTTTAGTATAAACTAAACTATAGTTTTATATCCTCCCAGTTTAACACCAGTCTCACCTCATCATCCGAATAGGAGTAGGCCGAGGCCACAGCACCCCATACTTTACTGGCTACGTTAGCTGCTTGCTTCATGCTAGACTTCAGCAAGTCAACTTTAGGTCCTGAAAGCAAGGTGTCCATTTTGATTCCTGAAATGGAGTTGATGACAGAGCCCAAAGATCCACTCTGTGAAGTCTTCACAAGGGCAGTGAGAGACGATGATCTAAGACCCTCATTGCTTGGGGTCTTAAGGGACTTGATTGCAAAAGTCTTAGAGCGTGTGACAGCAGGGCTGCGTTTAGGGGTGTTCAGTGTGTCAGGGGCTTTTACTGGATCCGCAGGGAGGCTAGACCTCCGTCCTAAAGACTGCTTACAAACAGGAGAGTCAGCCTGTTCGGCTTTACTCTGGATCGCTTGGTCTAGCTCCATGCTAGAGGCTTTGGCTCCTAATGGGCTCTTCAGGTTCATGTACATCTCAATCTCGTCAGCGAGTTTTCGTGAGACCACCTGCGGGACGAGGCGTGCAGATTCTTGGCTCTGAATCGACGATGCTTCGTCGCTTTCAGACGCCAGCAAAGAAAGAGGATCTGCCCCTACTTCTACATCCTCTCTCTCTGCTGCCCGAGAAGACGATGAGGAGTTGCTGATGCTTCTCCCAATTCCTTCTACACTTCCTTCTTCAGGTGTGTCTTTCATTTGTCTCTTCCAGTCATCTGTTTTCTCCTCAAAGCTGATTAACTCCATCTTCTCATCTGCATCTTCCTGAATGGCAGAACCTGGGATAGGTGCCACGCCAAGGTCACTAAGCACAAATGCTGAGGCTGTAGCAGGAGGAGGAGTCCTGCCACCAGAAAAAGCTGCAGCAAGAATTTTGGCATCTGCTCCCATGTGATCCACACTCAACTCCAGACTGCTCTTCTTACGCAACATGCCAGCTCGAGACTCTGTGCTGAAACTGCAGCTGCGCTCGGTGAAGGCTTTGACCCTCTGCTGTTGGCTGCTTTGGGTGGAGTCTGGTTGTGTAGCACATTCATCCTCTGGTAGAACAATGTCCTCAGTCTTACCATGAGCAGTAAACAGTTTGCCACCTAAAACAATTGATAGGCAAATCAGACCATTTACTTTAAATTCTCATCTAAACTTTGAACACTTAGGATAAAAATATAGTCTTATATTAGGCTAACCTGAATCTTTTCTACGCATGGTTTTATCAATGCTTCCGCTGGACTGTTTGACAATGCTGGCTGGAGGAGGGGTGGTTTCAGCAGGACTGGGGGGCTCAGACACTACCATTGCACTATCAACAGAGCCAGCATTTTCCACTAGGACTGCAGAAAAACATTGAGATAGCTGATCAATCAACAATTAAAATTGAGTTAGGAGTCGAGTCAGGAGTCGAATCAAGAGTTATGTTTATTGTAACTGATTGGAATGAAAGAAAAGCTCTTCTGCTTTTCATAATGCATTTTAATCAAGAAAAGTTTTATGGTTCTGAATAAGAGGCTGGTGGTTGTTTTTTTTATGGATTAATCTGTAAGCTTTGAGCAATTAATAAGCTTTTGCAATTAGTTAAACTATTAAACTTGTACAACTCAAATTACTAATAAATAAAATGAGAAATAAATAAATAAATCGTTTAAATATGTACCAATAATAAATTTACATTTGCAGCATTTGGCATACGCCCTTATCCAGAGTGACTTATAACTGTCAGGGACCCACAGTGGTGTCTTGGGGGCGCTAGGGACCCTAGTCTTTCTGGTATCCACCTTAACCACCAAGACACCCCATTTTGTTTCAAACTGAAAGCACAGCAGAAAGCAAAATCTGTTAAGGTATCTGACTGCTAATTGGAAGATAACCACACCTTTAACCGATTGCTTGACTGTATATATGAGATAAGAGTAAGTCGCTTTGGGTAAGGGGGCGTCTGCCAAAGGCTGTAAATGCAATAAATGAAGAATAAATCTGTGAGTGTTATATTAGTGAACTGACTGATGGATTACCATTCTGCTGAATCTTTATGGTTTTGCTCTCATTGGCTAGGTCAGGTGTCGCTTTACAAGTATCTGTAGCGTCCTGATGGAGCTCATCTTTAGAGCCATAACCCTGATCAGACTGTCCTCCTAAAAGAATGCAAGTACAAAGGGGGTGAACTTTATTATACACTATAGTGTCAATGTTTGTGGTCAGAGTCATATGTTGAGAGTGCATGCACACAGGGGTGTGAGACAGTATAATGCATGTCTGTATCTAATAAAGCAGTTCAGCACATTTTGGACAGCTTTTGTTCCTTAATTTTAAGTGTTAAGGTGAACTTGTAATGAAGACTTATTATTATTTTTCTGTTTTGCAGACATGCACAGTCGCAATCTTGTGTGAATTTAGAATAAAGAATTGCATGTTTCCACATGCCAACTAAACAAAACTGTACAGCATTTTTTTGATGAGAGTTATAAGTGAGGAATCAATATCCAAGGTATATCCAACCCCAGGTGTATCCAAGGTATATCCAACCCCAGGTGTATCCAACCCCAGGTGTATCCAAGGTATATCTAACCTCAATAGTATCCAAGGTGTATCTAGCCCCAGGTGCATCCGCATTGTATCTAACCCCAGGTGTATCCAAGATGTATCTAGCCCCAGGTGCATCCGCATTGTATCTAACCCCAGGTGTATCCAAGGTGTATCCAACCCCCAATCAGTTATACAAAAGAGATCCAATGCAAGTGCCAAATGCTGTAGTGAAAGTGTGTGTGCACGTGTTTTGTTGGTTGTTACCTGTACTACACTGACTCCCATTTTTGTCTCCTACAACCAGTCCGGGTGAGAATAGTGTGTGTTCTTCCCCATTAGCTTCACTGGAACTGTCAGCACTGCAGTGGCTGAGTCTGTCCCCATCCCCATCTGCTATTACGTCGAGAGACACTACTGCGGAACAGAACAATCCTCATTAACATACGTCCTAATCACTTAACACACACTCGTAATAGTGCATTCTAACCAAACTGTTAGTCAGGATAGAAGTGATCAGAATCAACCTGTAAAACCTCTACTCGTCATGTGATCTTATTGTTACCTGCTGTAATAGGAGGCATTTTTTTAGACTGAGCGTCAACCCGAACAGCCTGTTTAAACTGGGCCACCCCTCGTACCACGTTCCGCACTTTAGTCCACATGAATCGACCACTGCGATTTCGACTAGGCCAAGGGCTCTCCAGCACAGCCTGCATACACATAGACACGCACACAGACACACATTTAAACAGGGGGAAAGAAAAAACACAATTGGTTTTTCCCCTCCAAAACCCACTCTTTATAAACACACACACCGAAACCCACTCTTTATAAACACACACACACCGAAACCCACTCTGCATCACACACACCGAAACCCACTCTGCATCACACACACCGAAACCCACTCTGCATCACACACACCGAAACCCACTCTGCA
>JAOTRA010000034.1:6745428-6757311 GCA_026260255.1 Pseudolaguvia tuberculata
ACACACACACACACACACACACACACACACACACACACACACACACACACACACACACACACACACACACTATAATATATACAGTGGTGTGAAAAAGTGTTGACCCCTTTCCTGATTTCTAATCTTTTTGCATGTTTATGACACTTGAATGTTTAAGATCATCTAACAAATTTAAAATTAAGCCCCCTTAACCTAATAACCCTTAGCAACAACTACTGCAATCAAGTGTTTGCACTGACTTGCAATGAGTCTGCTCTCGCGCTGTGAAGGAATTTTGGTCCACTCAACTTTGCAGAATTGCTGTAATTCAGTCACATTGGAGGGTTTTCAAGCATTAACCGCCTTTTTAAGGTCATGCCACAGCATCTCAATAGGATTCAGGTCAGGATTTGACTAGGCCACAAAGTCTTCATTTTCTTTTTCTTCAGCCATTCAGAGGTGGACTAGCTGGTGTGTTTTGAATCATTGTCCTGCTGCAGAACCCAAGTTTGCTTCAGCTTGAGGTCACGAAATGAAGCAGCAAAACAGCCCCGGCCAATCACACTACCACCCCCATATTTTACTGTTGGTATGATGTTCTTTTTCTGAAATGCGGTGTTACTTTTACGGCAGATGTAATTTAAGTCCACAGAGTATTTTTCCAAAAGTCTTGGGGATCATCAAACGTGTTTTGGTAAAACTGAAATGAGCCTTTATGTTCTTTTTGCTCAGCAGTGGTTTTCGTCTCAGAACTCTGCCATTCAGCCCATTTTTGCCCCCAGTCTCTTTCTTATGGTGGAGTCATGAACATTGACCTTAACTGAGGCAAGTGAGGCCTGCAATTCTTTGGATGATGTTGTGAGGTCTTATGTGACCCCTTGGATGAGTCATCGCTGCACTGTTGGCGTAATTTTGGTCGGCCGGCCAATCCTGGAAAGGTTCTCCACTGTTCCATGTTTTTGACATTTGTGGATAATGGCTCTCACTGTGGTTTGCTGGAGTCCCAAAGCTTTAGAAATGGCTTTATATGAAATGGCTGAATTTCTGTATCTCTGCATGATGTCTAGCGTTTGAGGATCTTTTGGTCTCCTTCACTCTATCAGGTAAGTTCTATTTAAGTGATCTTGATTGCAAACAGGTGTGGCAGTAATCAGGCCTGAGTGTGGCTAGAGAAATTGAACTCAGGTGTGATAAATCAGTGATGTTTTAACAGGGGGGCAAACACTTTCTCACACAGTGAAATGTAATTTTGGATTTTGTTTTCCTTTAATAATAAAAATCTTCCTTTAAAAACTGTTTTGTGTTTAGTCATGTTATCTTTGACTAATATTTGAATTTGTTTGATGATCTGAAATATTAACATTTGACAAACATACAAAAAGATTGGAAATCAGGATGGGGGCCAACACTTTTTCACACCACTGTATACACAAACACACACCCGCTCTGTATAATACACACACAATATATACACACAGACAAACCCGCTCTGTATAATACCCACACACACCATTTTGTATATCCACCATGTAAACGTAGCCAAGTAAAAGTAATTCATTCATTTTCTCACCAGCTTATTGCCGAATTTGGGGTTACGGGTGTCTGCTGGACTCTATCCCAGCGCATAGAAAGCTAAGGGTAACGGAACCCTGGACAGGTCACCGGTCGTAAAAGTAAATTGTCTTTACTAAAAGTGTAGATGAGTAAAAGTTCTGATCAATAAATAAGTAAAAGTCACTCAATAACATTTACTCAAATTATTAAATCTGAAACATCCTAAAAAAAAAAAAAAAAAAAAAAATAACTTCCTCTTAGAAACAGCTGGATTTTGCCCAGCAGCAGATGTGATTAAAGTTGTGCGTCAGTGTGTGACTACGGTACAAGTGTGTTTTGTATCAGTGCTGCCAGATTTCATTACCTTGTTGTAGTATCCGTAAGTGATGGCATTAGCCTCAACGCCAGCTTTCTTCATCTCCATTAGAACCAGTACAGCCATGACGGGCATTTCCCAGAGTCCGCACAGCTGCATCACTACACGGTAACACACCTGCCACAGACACGGTGTCAATTCAACAACATGTTTTTACACATAACTACCACAAACCTACAGTATTCAAGCATAAAACCACCGGACATGTTTACTATATCTAAACAAACCTCATCCAGAACTTCCACCTCAGTACTCCTCATCTTCAGCAGGACATCCAGTGCCTGCTGCATGGCACGGGGTTTGGAGTGAGCCAAACGCATGTCTGCGGGCAGGCAAATAAACCATAGACTGTAGCAGTGACTTAATAGACACTTAGCCCACAGCTGAGGGTTCGAATAGAAGCGCTTTGCCATTTTGTATGCCAGCTTGACTTCCTGTAACCGACGAAACAAGATGAAAATTGGTGATGAATTGCAATTGCAAAAGTAACACACACACACACGCACACACGCACACACGCACACACGCACGCACACGCACACACGCACACACAAACACACACACAAACACACACACACACACACACACACACACAGTCAATGCAAAGAAAAATAGAATACACTACTTTTTCTTTAGCAGATAGAACACTCACGATAAATTACTAACTGGTCATTGTTTTTAAATCATCATGGAAATCACACGAAGAAGTGACAAATGGTGAGAAGTCTTTCACAAAAACCGGCCGCATACGAAAAGCATCCTTTTCTGATGTCTATCAGTGGTTCCTAAAAGCGTGGAATGCTGGGAAAGAATCCACTATCACTAACGGGTTCTGAAAGGCTGGCCTGCTACACGAAGCGAGCGGCGCACCTTCAGAGTGAACTTCACCAGAAGATGACAGTGACAGAGAGCGAGACTGATTGATGTGACTAAGCGCTTCTGAGGCTGTTCAACTCCGACACTGAAGAAGACAACTTCATGGGTTTCAGCGAAGATGATGAAAGTGACTTATGGTTTCAAACACAGGAGAAATTAAGATAAATAAATAGCGGTTATTTTCTCTTGGTTCTGTTCTGTTTTAATTAGCAAAGTTTCTGCCGTGTTAAAAGGCACTGTTCCGGTACATGCATGTACATTTTCAGTACAAAATCCTTCTGTACATTCACTAAATATCTCTTTTTTTTCAACATAGATATCTGCTATCTTTTTTTTTTTTTTTTTTTTTTCCAAAAAAAGAGTGGACACTGCTTACAATACAGTTGCGCTCTGTAGTCCAGAAAATACGGTACATTAATATCCTTTTGCTCTATCCAGATGTTTGCCTCACAGTCAGTCAATGAGCAGGACAATGCAACCTACCAGAAGAGCTGAGATTTTAGATTACTAGACAACTTATTACACCCAAAAGGTCATGCAGACATTCTGCAACTCTGCAATCCTCATCATCACTGCTTCCAATAATACATAATCCAAGGATAAACAACTGATTTTGTTTTTTTAAATGAGAAGCTGTTAACATAGCTTCTCCTGGAAATGGAAACAAATTCTCATTATGAGCAAACATTGATGTATACTTACTTCTTATGCTATAAAATGACAAAAATAAAAACATTATTATGCCACTGTGCAAAAGTTTGGGCACCCTACATAAGCGGTATTTAGTAATGTGTCCTGTCAGATATAACCGCTTGCAAACACTTTGCCCTCTACATCTCTTAATTCTATTTCTCACTGTGGAAACAGTTACAGTTTGGCATTTGGCAAAAGCTTTTATCCAGAACAACTTACATTTGGTCTCTTTTTTACAACTGAGCAATTGCAACTGTTGCCCTGCAATAAAGTGGCGAACTGCCCAGAGTGTACCCCTGCCTCTCACCCTATGTGTTCTGGAATAGGCAACAGCAGACCCCTGTGGCCCCGAATTAGGGAATACGCGGGCAAGAAGATGAATGAATGGTTTGTTGAACACAGTGGGTTTTTTCCATTTCCAAGAAAGACTGTTAGCATCTTTCCAACTAAGAAAAAACACCCGAAATCTATTGTTTAGGCTCCCTTTGATAATTAAGACTGTATCTCAGCATACTTTACAATGGTGTACATAGTGTGGTGTAGTGTAGTGTAGTGTAGTGTGGTGTGTGTTGTACGGTACTACCTGCTTGGTTCTTTTCGCCAAAAGAGCCGGACTGCTGGACACACTGGCACCTGCAGCTCTGGTGCTGAGTGCCGGCTTAAGCTGCACTGGACGATCGAATAACTCCGGCTTTAAGCAGGGGAAGCTCTTGTAGCTTTCAGGAGAATTTATGAGGCGGAGAAAAAAAAAAAAATAGGAGGGTGTTAAATATCAGTTACAAAAAATGAGCATTGTATTAAGAACATCTGTACATCTTTAGTATCTAACCATTTAAATCATACAGTTGACATTTGGCAGAGGCTCTTATCCATAGCGACTTACATTTGGTCTCTTTTTTACAACTGAGCAATTGTGGGTTAAGGGTCTTGCTCAAGGGCCCCAGTAGTTGCTTGGTGGAGGTGAGAATCGAACCCTGGTCTTTCTGGTATTAGTCCAACACCTTAACCCTTAGGCTACCACTTCTTATATCATGTGAATGCTATATCTGCTATACATCAGTCATACACATACCAGCGTTTCAAATCAGTGGTGACTCAAATGATTAATTGTTATAATTGGCAGACCAGGAAGACCTGGGTACAATCTCTTCCACCACCAACAAGGAAGGCCAAGAAGACCTGGGTTCAATATCTACCACCACCAAGGAAAACCTGAGTTCAAGCTACATCATAGCAAGTCTCTTGGCTCTTCCTTCTTTAATTAATGCAATAAGAGAAAACATTTTTGGAAAATGAGCAGAAAAGCATCTCAGATGTAACAATATTAACTCAAAAGCCAAAACATGTCTGAGGCTGGATTGCTGAAGGCTGGAAAAATGTAGGCTGGTCTGATAAATCTTGGTGACACACAGATGGTTTGGTTCATGATTTGTACCAGCTGCATTTAGTCCAAGAACCCCAACTTGCCCTGTGTGTACAATGAAGGCTGGTGGAGGTGGTTTAATACTGTGGGGAAACATTTCTCTGTCAATCTTGTTTGTCCAAATTACTGTCTTCTTTTGGCTTTGGAAGGTTAGACAGAGGTACAGTTACAATATGAATAAGTTGTAGGAACTGTCTGAGCCAACACTTTGTCCAGTCTAAAACTATTCAGACTTTTCATTTGAGAGCAGAAGAAGTTCCTGCCATTTGCTGTTACAGTGTTTCTAATAATGTGCCGAGTGTATTATTAATTAAAAACAAACCAACAACAGATCAGTGGAGTGAAGAAATGGAATCATGGTACGAGTACTGAGCTGAGTACCGTGCATAAGCATTAATTAAAGGGCTCCAAGATATTGACGTATAAAACAGTGCTAGCCTTGTGCTAGTCACTAGCTTCTGGATCCATGAACCTTCATATACTATTTACAAGTAAGAAATGCAACAGAATCAGTCAGTAAATAGGAAAATACTGCACATGGAACTTTGAAATTCTGCACAACATAATACATTATATAGCAAACGGGTCTGCAATCAGGCAGCTCAGGGGCCACATGTTTCTCTTATCGCTTTAGCTACATCTCCCCGAGGCTTTGGGGAAAAAATAGTGATAATAAATAAGAACCCTGTGCTCTTGAAACACCGATCAACCTTATATACATGTTTTTGGATGAAACAGGACTACCCGGAGGAAACAGGTAGAACTACGCAAGCAGGGAGCACATTAAAAATCTGCACAGGAAGATTAATTAAAATAAACATTTTTTCATTCATTTTCTTACCCGTTTATTCCCTAATTCAGGGTCACAGGGGTTTGCTGGAGCCTATCCCAGCGCATATAGGATGAGAGGGTTGCCAGTCCTTCACAGAGCGACACATGAACAAACAACCACACACACTACTTTACTACTATAAGCAATATAGAATCACCAAATCAGCCTAATGTACATGATTTTGGCCCGTGGGAGGAAACCAGAGTACCCGGAAGAAACACGTAATCGGCAAGAACATGCAAAAAATTTATCAAAATAAATATATACATACATACCTGTACTTTATAGGAGGATCTGGGCTGTCATCACTGGGGGGCTCTGGGGGCAAAATAAAGACTGTGTGCTCGCTCTTCTGAGACTCATCCAGTTCTACCAGCCTGGTGTCTTCTGAAAGCTCTCCTTCAACCTACAAAGAAAGAAACCAGTTAAACTGAACCTGCTCCAGATATTTTACCATGTGAACCTGCATAAATGATATCTTTCATGTAACAATATTTTTTATAGAACAACTATAAAAACACTTTCAAACATCTTCCAGATTAATTCCCATTATTACTATTAGATGAAGCTCCAGTCTTCATTCAGCTCCAACAGTATTAGTGAGATCAGACACTAATGTCAGGTAAGGAGGTCTGGGGTGGGTCAGTCACCATTCCAGTTCATCCCTATGGGGTTCAGTGGGGGTAAGAGCATGTATGGAACACTGGTGGGAATTTTTTTTTTCACACAAATAAGCCAACCCAATTGATAATGGAGGTCAGGGGTTTTGAGCTCAATGACATCACCATGTTGGAACAGTGTTGGAGTCTTAGTTCCAGTGAAGGAATAATGTAATGTTAAAACACAACAAACATTCTAGACCAACTGTGGGCTTCCAGATTCGTAGCAACAGTTTGAAAAGGAAACACATTGAACAGTCACCTGATGGTCAGGTGACCACAAACCTCTGGTAATAGTGTGTATTACTATGTACTTGTTTGTTTTTAATATTTATAAAAGTGCGAGAGTGAGTAGGATTAAAGATCATTGAATGATTTTATTTTGAGCTATAAAGCACAAAATAAAATCATTCAATGATCTTTATTCCTACTCACTCTCGCAAATCCAAAAGCAACCTAAATGTAAATATGTAACCGTAACCCTACATTTGTAAACTGGTGATTTATAAAGTGATTCTTCATGCCCAAAAAAACCCACCGCAGTTCACACAGGGACTTTCCATGTTTTTCTCTGACGTATTTATAGGCCTACGTTTCCAACAGCAGATGGCAGAGTTAATAATTTAATCTGGCGGCACTGCATTGAAACAGCAGCGTTGACCTGGCCAGAAACCTTTTAGAAAGCTGATCTGGAGTCAGTTTCTTTACCAAGAGGCTCAAAAAAACTTAACACAACTATATCCAGTTCCTCCCTTCAACAGCATCTGCATCTCTGGTTAAACACAGGCTGAATCTGCAGTTAGTTATGGATGGCCCAACGTGAATAAAACTCACCTTTGTGCTTTTGTCTGTTCCTTTATCTGGCGGAAAAAGCTAGGAGAGAAGTAAGAGAGGAATATGCTCAATAATAGGAAATCATGACCACCAGTACAACCGAAAGTACACCGTTCAATAACCTCTGTTTACACTGTGCAGATTCAGTGGGAAGGGGCAAAATCTTTGGCTGTTGCCAGAGGCTTTGAGGTGCTGAGTTTGAGAAGTGTGTGTGTGCGCACCTTTTCAATGCAGTAGTCAAAAAAGGCCAGACCAGTATCTTTGTCACTGACGAACGTACATTCCTCTATAAAACGAATAAATAACTGAGTCTTGGTGAGCTGAGAGTAGAACTTTTGGTGTGCACGATCCCGACTCTTTAAAAACCCTGAAGCAGAAGAGCAAATCATTTAACACCGTATTGTGACAAAGAAATACTCTACAATGGCAAAGGTTTGTGGACATGAGAGCATCAGAATACAAGCATCTTCTTCCAGAATTTACTATTGGATGAAGCTCCAGTCTTCTAGTAAAACCTTCCAGTCCAATATTGTGCTTGAATGCGAGATATCTCTTCATTCAGCTCAAACAGTATTAGTGAGATCAGACATTGTCAGGTAAGGAGGTCTGGGGTACACTAAACCATTTATTCTTACATTTGACCATATATCAGTTCACTTTTAACAGTAAACTTTTTTTTGCAATACTTTCTGGGCATCTGCCCTTATTAAACTGACAGAATAGAGATGAATTTGGAAAGATAGAGAGAGGGTGGGACCAGAATGGACCGTGCTGCAATCGAACACAGGTCACACAGTGCTGACCTACTGTGTATTCCCCCACCCCATCAATTCCTGTTCTTTGGAGTAACACATAAAATAAAAAATTAATGACTAATGATGGTTTATTAATGACCATTATTATGAGCATCACTGTTAATATCCTGTGTTTATTTGCCATAAAGATTTTTAAAAGATAAAGTAAATTAGACAGCCCTCATTTAAATACCAAATCATTACTGAGCTACAAACTGCTCAAATAAACAGCTTCTGCATTTATAATTACAAATATGCAAATTCATTCAGTTTGTTTTGATTGCCGTTTTGTACTTGATTACATTTTAGATCTGATCTATTTTGGAGTGAAAAGGCAATTAAAAAAATAATGCAAACTGAGAACAATTCCAACCGGACAACACAGACAAACAAATGATGGTGACCCAGCAGGAAGTGAAATCTTGTGGAATACTTCTGAGACCAACCCCTGGCTCTTGTGAGCAGTGGTGGCTCAAATGGTTAAGGTGCAGAGTTATTTATTGGGAGACCAGGAAGAAATGGGTTCAAACCCTACCACTACCAAGGAAGACCTGGGCTCAAGTCCGCCACTTGAGCAAGACCCTTAACCCTTCCTGCTCCAGGTGCGCTGTACAATAGCCGAGCCTGCGCTCTGATCAACTTACTAAGACGGGATATGTGAAGAAAACATTTCACTACATGTTGTACTCTGTATAATCATATATGCGACAAAATAAGCAGTTTAAGTGTAAGAAAGGCAACAGTTTTATTCTGCAGTGTAAACTGTGTTTGGCCAGGACAACTGAACTGCAGCTTACAAAAGACCAACATCAAAACATTTGTTCAACATCAAAACCTGCGCAAGCATGTTGAGGTA
Organism: Pseudolaguvia tuberculata; assembly: GCA_026260255.1. Classification (NCBI taxonomy): domain Eukaryota; kingdom Metazoa; phylum Chordata; class Actinopteri; order Siluriformes; family Sisoridae; genus Pseudolaguvia; species Pseudolaguvia tuberculata. The sequence continues at coordinate 6,754,305 of JAOTRA010000034.1, forward strand.
AGTTACTAAAACTACTATTTACTAATACTAAATACTATCTGCAGTTTATCATTTATATCCCAGTCTCCTTATAGAACTACACTAGAACCCCAGAGTCGATTTAAAGACCAGTAATTGTAGACCTGATTATACTCTTTGCTAGTTACTTTCTATGAGACGATTAGCCTAGAGTTTCTGCTTCATCACTTCATTCACACACCAACAACACACTAATTCATGTTACCTTGCAGATCGTAGAGCGAGTCAGCGGCGGTGGCTTTTTCAGAGGGCGCCTCAGTGATGGGTTTAAGGTAGTATCGATAACCTCTCAATATTGAGGCCATGAAGCGCAAAAAGGTTTCCTGAATCTCCATCTCGAGGGCAGTCATCTTTTTATGCCATGTGAAGTCAGCCTCCATCGGAGTCATCTCCACCGCCGATAATCCTGGGGATGTCCGCCTCACTAGATGTTAAGGACAAAGAGTGTAAGTTAGAAAGCCTCTATCGAAAACAGCAAAGCATGACTAGACATTTTACAAAGCACCGCATTTATATAAAGCGTAAACAGCAAACCTAGTGGTGCAGTTCGTCCATTGCAGCCTAACCAAAAGCAAAATATTTCTCTAATTACCGTATTTTAGCAGAAATCAGATTCCAGTTTAAAATAATTATTAATACTAGTAGAAGTAGGAATCTTATTTTATTATTACGTTAAGTAAAGAAATTAACGGTGAAATAGGATGAAGGAAATCAGTGTTTAATTTTTATCCATGTCAATTTCTCTAGCTTTGGTCAAAGTGGTAACAAACCTAGCTTATTCCAGTATTCTGTAATAAAATTAAATAAGTCAGATTAAAACTTAAATAATTAACAGTAAACAATACTCCAGATATTTAATAAGTGTGAAGATAAAAGGTTCTTCTAAAACAGTGGTTTCCTCCATTTTTGAAGAATAAATTTAAAGAATGCTTGAAGGAGAGCAAAACCATGACTTTTTATAAGGTATCTTTTTGGCTATATATAAATATATATAATATATATCTATATATGCAATAAACATCTGTGACCTTTTGGTGCCCCCTTATTATAACTCTGTCCTCCCACTAAGTTTATAAACCAATGCTGCAGGTGATGCCTTACAAAATATTACCAATGTTAAGCTGGTGGTGCAAGTTGACCAACATGTTAATCAGACTCTTGCAAGGCTTCTTGGGAAGATTCTTCCAGCTAGAGTTCCTCTTCTCATCAGATCTATTGTGAGAAAGAAAAGTTATTTAAATTATTAAACACAGAAATGCTTTATTAACAGTGGCTGATTTTAGTCCAAGTAAATAATTTTTTTTTTTTTTTTTACACAGCTTACAGGTAGATAGTATTGGTGTCCAGGTCTACACAAACCACATCCGGCGGGGGATCATAAAGATCAAAATATCTAGAGTCCACGCCAACAATAAAAGGACAGGGCGCATTCAAGACCCCAGCCAGCGAAAGAGGACACAGAGGGATGTACGGACACTGCCACTGGAAAGGAAAGATCATCTGATGGGACAGAAAAACAGATGGAAAGGTTAATCATCATCATACTGCACTGAGGATAGAACATGAACGAACGAACGCACGCACGCGCGCGCACACAAGAAAATGAGTATATTATTCACGGTAGCCATCTTGTAAGCTTGAACTTTTGTCCTCGGACCTCTCTCACAATCATAATCATCAGGGTGTTTCCACCTGCACTACTGCTGCTCACTGGAGCAATCTAAAGAGTGTTGTGCAGGAAAAACCCAGAAGCTCAGCAGATTCCGGAAAGTCACAGAGACCAAATTCTTTCCATCCCGATGAGAACTTTAAGTTCTTACACAGAGTCGGCATGTGTACAAGTTTCCCCCGGTGAACACATTACTGTCTGGTGTTCTCACATATAAGATTGCCTTGCAGCAAGAAGGTCCTGTGTGGAGTTTGCATGTTTTTCCGTGGTTGTGTGGGGTTACTCCGGATACTCCAGTTTCCTACCACAGTCCAAAACATGTACATTAAGCGGATAGGTGATTATAAATTACCCAATATGAGTAATGGCGAGTGTGTGTGTGTGTGTGTGTGTGTGTAGGCCTGCGATGGATTAGCGATCTGATTACCCCACCTGCCTTTTGCCCTTACAGAGAGCTGGAAAAGACTTAAGCAAACATCAATGACTCTGAATTAAGGAATAATAGTATGGAAGATGAATGAAAGAATGAATGAATGTTTACACAATAAGACTTTAAAACAATGTGCAAATGCTAATAATCCTGTTATGACACTGAACAACCTGCAGTGTGACTATTGCAGATACACACATTGTAAAGTCGATGCTGAAACAATTGTTTGATTGACAGTTAAGATTCACTTTATTTCCTGGTATATAGAACAGAGTAGTTGGACCTGTTTAATGTCCGGGTTCAAAGGGTGCTGCAATAAATAACTTACCGCCACCACAGCCTCAGCTACACCAGTCAGGACCGCCGGTCTGAGGGAGTGCAGCAGTATCTTGCTCTCCAGCAGGATGAAATGGAGCAGCGTAGCACAGTTTTCCGGCCCCAGGTTAGTTAGTAGAGTGCTGTAGTCTGCACCACTGTGGGAGAAAAGTTAATTGAATTAAACTTGGGACTGACGGACAGACAGCCAGCTAGCCATGTAATTTCAGACTAAATGACCTCTTTAAGCTGACGCGCTACAATTTTGTTCAATGCTAAAAATACGTCTCTGCTAACAGCTTTTAGACGTGGCAAGTTGGCCTCCATTTAATCACTGACACACACACACAATACATATTCCAGAGTGGGAGCGGAACAGTTGCAGCCAGCGGAGACTGGGAGTCAGCATTTCCACCTCCTAAACTTTGGCTCACCCTACCACTTCTCATGAATTCCAGATAACTTTTTGGTAAATTGGCTTTTTACTAGAAATGTATGTCACACTCACACTCACACACACACACACACACACACACACACACACACACACACACACACACACACACACACACACA
>JAOTRA010000034.1:6757411-6778050 GCA_026260255.1 Pseudolaguvia tuberculata
CCTCAGCATTCTCCTACCAATATACTGCATGTCCCTCCTCTGCACATGTCCAAACCATCTCAACCTAGTCTCCCTCAACTTGTCTCCAAAACATCCTACATGTGCCGTCCCTCTAATAAACCCATTTCTAATCCTGTCCATCCTCATCACTCCCAATGAAAATCTCACACTAATTTACATGTTTGCCATTCCTTCATTTATTTATCTACCCACTTAGTCCCTTTGAGGTCACATGGGTTTGCTGGAGCCAGGGGTGCACCCTGGACAAATCACCAGTCCATCACAGGGCCACGCATCAATATTTTATTCACTTCTATGGGCATTTTAGAATCAACAATCAACCTAATGTACATGTTTTTGGTCTGTGGGAAGAAACCTATGCGAGCGCAGGGAGAACTCCACACAGAAGACCTGAAAATGGAACCCAGGACCTTCTTATTGTGCGGCAACCGTGCTAACCACTACGCCACCGCGCCGCCCTATCCAGTTCCAGTCAAACTTATTTTATTATTTGAAAGCCATCTGAATTTAGGATTAGGGGCCCAAAGTAGCAGGAATTGAACTTATGATAAATACAGAACAGATACCTTTCTTTATGGAGAAACACTAAATGTGTTAGTAATACAACAAATTAATAAACTTAATACAACAAAAATTAAAACAATTAAAAGCATTTTTATGTACAAACCTCGTTTATTATTTCCACAGGAGGCATGTTTCTGACTGTGAAAGATTAAAAGTCTTTTAAAGTATAGAAAAAATAAAATAAAATATACATTTAAACTAATTAATATAATTAAAAACTCACCTGCTTTACTTTATCGGTTTTAGACCCGGAAGACAAACACAGCACTTTTTTTCAGTTACGTTCTGGAATGATTCGGAATGAAGCGCGATCTCGCCTTTTATACACACATCGTTTTCTCGCGAGACCGTGAACGTGACGAAAATAGAGGGGAAAAAGTAAGGCAAAGGTAAACTGTGACATCACAGCGGCTTTTCAGGACGACGTTATATGACGAGTAGTCTTGTGATCAACTATTTATTTTTATCCCACAATAAAAGAACACAATACATAAACAATAGAAACAATTAAATGGATAAGGAGGAAAAACTCATTATAGGAAGACGTATAAAATTATGTCTGGATAATTATTTTTAAAAGTATTTTTTTTATATATTTAAATTAAAATAATGTTTAACTTCCCAAGCCCTTCGCCCTATATGTGCCTTAGATAGGCTACAGCAGACCCCCTGGGGTCCCAAATTAGGGAATAAGCATGGGTTTCCTCCAGGTAATCCAGTTTCCTCCCACAGTCCAAAAACATGTACATTAAGTTGTGGAGATTCTAAATTGCCCATAGGAGTGAATTAAGGAATAAGCAGGTAAGAAGATGAATGAATGAATATCAGGGTTGGTACCTAAACCCAGTTTTGGGATGTCATTCCCAGTAAATGATAAAGGCTTGATTTTAAACGTAATTGGTGTGGCCAATCCTGACATACAGCACAAACTTGAACATCGTTTGGGAGTTTATAAATATTTTCGGCATGTTTTAGGATCATTAAGCAAGTTTCATGAAAGTTTCTGCAAGACGTCTGACTCATAGTGAAGTCATTTCCCCTTGACTGGCTGAATCTGGGTCACAGTCCACACATACTGTTCACACTTCTGTTCCAATGTTGTAAACACAATGAACAGCATCGTATGGACTACAGATTTTGGGTTATTTCACAACAGAGCCCAACAGGGGTAAAATATTTGTTCTGGGAATTGAACCCTAATCTTCCAGGTATCAGTCTTAGGCCACGATATATAGAGAAAAGTAGCGACAGTGTTTTTCTCGTCCATTCATTCATTAATTAATTCAGTCATTCATTCATTTCTTTACCTGCTTATTCCCTAATTAAGGGTCATGATAACTGTGTAGTATAATAACTATGGCAGATACACAGTAAAAAAAAACTCTCTTGGAGCTTTTTATTGCTGTTGAAATTCTCTGAAGCAACGTGGAGGTTCAGCTGCGGTGAACAGACCAGCAAGCATACCATAACCTTTCCCTTCCCCCCCAGTCACCTTTAGACTGTGATCGGATGATTATCACTTCAACTCAGTTTATGGGGTCATTAAGTGTCAGCTATGTGTCCTTTATCATTGAGAAACAGCAGAACAAAGTCAGTCTTCATGTGCAATAGAATGATGTCATCTTTCAAATGATTATAGTAAAGGGGTTTTTACGACTTTCTGAATTTCGAAAAGTTAATAAAAAAAAGAATACAATAAAATAAAATAGAATAAAATTGGAAGTGGTGGTTTAGTGGTTAAGGCATTGGACTGATATCAGAAAGACAGAGGTTCGGTTCCCAGCTCTGCCAAGCCACGACTGTGGGCCCTTGAATAAGTCCCTTAACCCCAATTACTCAGCTGTACAAAAAAGGTGATGAACTGTAAGTCGTTCTGGATAAGATCATCTACCAAATGCTGTAAAGATAAATAGACTAAAATAATTTAATAAATAAATAAAAAAATTTTATGTTAAAGCCTTGAGAATCAGCAGTGGCAGACTGAAAATTGTTAAATATTATTAAATCAATAACCAAACAGGTTTTAAGTGACTTTCCAAAGCCTGCTAGCTGATGTACAATTGCATTTTTCAGTGCTTTAATTAGCTGTTCAGACTTTTCAGCCCAGTTTGACCACTAAAACATTTTTGTACGACGCCAGCTGAAGTGGATTTGGGACGGGTTAGCTTAGTGGTTAAAGCATTGGACTGATACCAGAAAGACCAGGGGTTCGATTCTTAACTCCTTCATGCAACCACTGCTGCCCTTCAGCAAGGCCCAAAGCCTCCGTACAAAGAGGTGATAAACTGTAAGTCGTTCTGGATGAGAGCATCTACCAAATGCTGTAAAAGTAAATTTTAAAATCTTTAAATTTAATAATATTAAACAATTATCAATAACTTAACTTCGTCTCAGAAAAAAGCTTAAAAATGTCTTTTAAAGGGGGATTTTCCCGGAATGTGAGGAGAGTTTGATTAACTTTGAAGGTAATTAGATAATCTCAATCCAGGAAAAAGTTTATTCACCACCTGCAGACCAGTACTGATGAATGATAACATCGACTTACAGCCTTATAGATTTTATTATTGTATTCTATGATTTTTTTGTGATTCAGATAAATATTGATTCTGAACTGAACAATACTCAGAATTCGGAGTTATAGTGACATCTTGTGGTCAGAATCAAGCATAGCATTTGGCTCATGCTTTATCAATTGCTCATAGAGATACATTCAAAATGAATTCATTTATTCATCTCATCATATCATACTTTTTCCTTAATTCGGGGTCACAAAGGTCATAAAAGGCATGGGTACACCCTGGACAGGTTCATCAGTCACACACACACACACACACACACACCCAAGGCCAATTTCGAATCACCATTTCAACTAATGTATGTTTCAGACTGTGGGAGGAAACCAGAGTACCCAGAGTACACGGAAACTCTACACAGACAGACCACTTGTCCAGGAATCCAACCCAGGACTTTCTTGCTGTGAGTTAGCATTGTAAAATGTAAGACTCTGTATTAGAGTTTATGTATTGTCAATTCTGGAGGAAAAATGAAACTGGTGCAGTGTGTGCTGGTGTGTGTCAGCAAGTGGAGAAACTTTTTACCCATCATTCATTCATCTTCTTACTCGCTTATTCCCTAATTTGGGGTCACAGGGGTCTGCTGGAGCCTATCCCAACACACATAGTGCAAAAGCAGGGGTACCACCTGAACAGATCGGCAGGCCGTTGCAGGAACTATCACACGCCCACACTCAACCACAAACCATTCTAAATGGACTGTGGGAGGAAAACAGAGTACCTAGAGAAAACTCACACGGGGAGAACATGCTAACTCTGCAAAGAAAGACCTCTTTGCCAGAGAGTTGAACCGGGCACTTGGTCAGGTGCCTAACATTCTGTAAACTAGCACCTGGACCTTTTTCTAGTGAGGCGACCGTGCTAACCACTACACCACCCGTTGGTCATTCTAAATAAAATTGCTCATAGGAGTGAGTGTAGCCCTGTGATGGACTGGCAACCTCTCCAGGGTGTAGCACATCTCTTTAGCGGGTCAGAGAGCAGCATCAGGCCTCATCAAATCCCCATAACCCAGAGCAGGTAAAGAAAATGAACAAAAGAATGTACTTTGTAGTTGGCACTTTGAATGTTTTCCAGGACTGCAAAGGTCATTCATTCATTCATCTTCTGATTGGGATAGGCTCCAGGTGCTACACACTCCACCCCTTTGGGCAAATCAGAATAATCAATCACTTAACTTAATATACATGTTTTTGGACTGTGAGAGGAAACTAGAATGCCTGGAAAAACCAATGCAAGTGCGGGGAGAACATGCACAGATAGATCCCCAGCCCAGGAATCGAACCCGGGACCTTCTTGTTGTGAAGCAACTGTGCTATCCACTACGACACTGCAATGTTAAAAAGTTAAAGGAGTTAAAAAAACAAAACAATAAACAAAAATCTTGCAAAACAATTTATTTAAAAAACCCAGCTCACTGCTTTTCATTTAAAACACAGTAAATTCACACACATTCCCATACAAACTCCTTAAAAACTCGCACCCAAATATTTACAGACATCAGCACTAAAAAAGGCTAGACAAAAAGGCTACACAAACCCATGGACGGTCTGGTCCGCCACTGCCAGATCAATTTTAAGCATACAAAAAATATTAATTTAAATGGAAAAAAATATTTCTATTGAAATTAATCAGTGCAAAAAAAACCAACAAAAAACAAAGTTTCCTAATCATCGAAACGGATGTGCTTGTTTGCCTCTTTGGTCCGAGCAATGATGATCTTCTCAGCCTTGGAAATAAGCTACAAAACACACGATAAATATACAATAATGTATATAAAATATACAATAAACTAGGGAAGATCACTGCTGTAAAATGTTACACACCTTTTCTGTGCCTCGCTTTTTGTCTCTGGGTCGATTCAATTTAGCCTGTCGATCCACCAGTATCTTCTGCCAGTACCTTTGTTCATGATCACCTTCAAAAGTAATTTCATAAATATATTTAATAAAAAAATACAAAAATAAAATAAGAAACAATACACCAGAACCCAAGGATGTCCTTACACCACAATTGAAGGACATCTCAATACCCAGAACCTAAGGACCTCCCAATACCAGAACCTAAGGCCATCCCAAACCCAGAACCTAGGGATATCCCAATACCAGAACCTAAGGACATCCCAAACCCAGAACCTAGGGATATTCCAATACTAGAACCTAGGGATATCCCAATACCAGAACCTAAGGACATCCCAAACCCAGAACCTAAGGATAACTCAAACCCAGAACCTAAGGATATCCCATTACCACAACCTAAGGACATCCCAAACCCAGAACCTAGGGACATCCCAATACCAGAACCTAAGGACATCCCAAACCCAGAACCTAAGGATAACTCAAACCCAGAACCTAGGGATATCCCATTACCAGAACCTAAGGACATCCCAAACCCAGAACCTAGGGATATTCCAATACTAGAACCTAAGGACCTCCCCATACCAGAACCTAAGGCCATCCCAAACCCAGAACCTAGGGATATCCCAAACCCAGAACCTAAGGCCATCCCAAACCCAGAACCTAGGGATATCCCAAACCCAGAACCTAAGGACAACTCAGACCCAGAAACTAGAACCCCCACCCCCCCCCCCCACACACACATCTATGGCCTATTTATACTTACCAATCAACCTAACATACATGTTTTTGGACTGGGAGACCATATATAAACTGCACAAAGAACCCTTACTGGGGAACCGTTCCCCTCTATCCTTTTCTACCAGAACTGCCGGAGGGAACACAATAAAAGTCGTAATGTTTGAATGGCTGCAATATAGTGAATCTAGTCTCTTCATTTTTTATCTGTCCTCCATTTGATACTGGAAGCATATTAACCAGTAGCAATAGTGGAATATATAGAAAAAAAATCTAGTTTATATCTAACCAGTCAGGATGTCCAGATTCCAGCTGTGCTTTTTTTGCAGTTCGACTCGAGCTGTGATGACGGCTTTTGCATCCTCAGGAGTCTTGAAGCGGATATAACCCTCTGAATCACCCTCCACAATGTCCACATACTGCACTGAAGCCATCTCAGACAGGGTGTCCTACAAACACAAAAGAAGTTATTATTAATGATGTAATCATTTATTGAATGCTATGTCAGCAACTAAGGCCATACTCATAGCGAGACAATACAAACTATACAGAATAAATCTATGACAAAGTAGCAGTAAAACAAGAGAACAAAATCTGCATCAGTCATTAAATTTTACTTTATTTTTAAAATTAAGATATCATTAAAAACAATAAAATCCTTTCTGGTGAAACATTATTAAATAAACGTCTAAAATTTGCAGTTTGCATGTTCTCCCAGCGCCTGCATGGGTTTTCTTCAGGTACTCCAGTTTCCTCCTACAGTCCCAATGTACATTAGGTACATTAGGTTGATTGGTGATTGCATATTGCTTATTGGAGTGAGTGTGTGTGTGTGTGTGTGTTTTTGTTTATCAATGTGTGGCTTGGCGATGAACCCAATTTAGGTAATACATGGTTAGTAATGAATAAATGAAGAATTAACTTCCAAAACAGTTTTCGGTTTCTTTTAACGTTCTGTACAATATGTTTAATGGACAGGAGAAAGGGGTGTGTGTGTGTGTCCATGTCTATGAAGGTGGATCTTTAGCATTAAGTGTTACACAATGTGAAAAATTATTCAATCATTCGTTCATCTTCTTGCCCGCTTATACCATTACTCAGGGTCCCAGGGGTCCGCTGGTGCCCATCTCACCTCACATAGGGCGATAGATGGGGGTACACCCTGGACGGGTCGCCAGACAACCAACCATTCACACACACACATTCACTCATATGGACAATTTACAATCACCAATCCACCTAATCTACATGTTTTTGGACTGTGGGAGGAAACTGGGGTACCTGGAGGAAACCCACGCAAGCGCGGTGAGAACATGCAAACCCTGCATAAAATGATGCCCGGCCCGGGAATCGAACCAGGGACCTTCTTGTTGTGAGGCGACTGTGCTATCCACTACGCCACCACACAAAACTATTGATAAACATTATTAGAAATACCATGTGCAATTTATCGATTTCTGTGCAAACTATTTTACCACCTTACTGTAAAATTAATCACTATTTTTATATCTTTATTGTTCTAATAGTAAATTGCCTGGAATTCTATTTTATTTAATTTTCTCTTTAACATCTTTATTCTGTGTATTTATATTTTCTAATAAGCAGCTAGTGGAAAAATAATTCCCTTCGGAATAAATAAAGGATTTTATCTTTTTACAACATTTTGTAAAAAATACTTGTCAAATTCTTCTTTAAAAAAGGTTTGTCAAAATGTGTCAAATTGTAGGGTGGATTTCATGCAATTTATTGTCCACACATATTCCACTGCTCCTATTAAGTGCCTAAAAGAAGTGTGTTAATTTTTGTGCTGGCGTAGTGGATAGCACGGTTGCCTCACAGCCAGAAGGTCCCGGGTTCAGTTCTTGAGCCCAGCGTCTTTCTGTTCGGACTTTGAATGTTTTTCCCGCGTTTGTGTGGGTTTTCTCTGAGTCGTCCGGTTTTCTTCCACAGTCCAAAAACATGTACATTAGGTTGATTGGTGATTCTAAATTGCCCATAGAAGTGAATGTGTGTGTGAGTGGTTGTTTATCTATGTAATGCCCTGCGATGGACTGGCGATCTGTCTAAGGTGTAGCCCTGCCACTCGACCTATGAGTGTTCAGATAGGCTATAGCAGACGCCAGTGACCCCGAATTAGGTAATAAGCAGGTTAGAAGATCAATAGATGGACTACGATAACAGTATTTTACCTTGACAGATTTTTTGTTGGGTAAAGGCTGGTTGTGGGTGATTTTGAGGATGACTCCACTCTCAAACTTTGGCCCACTAATAATTTCTTTTTCAGGTTTACAATCGCTCCCTAAATAAATAAATAAAAGGTCACCAAATACACCTATCAAAATGCTAAACATTCACTTATGTACTTTTAAAATATACAATAAAAAAAAAAAAGTTTCCATGGCAAAGAAATTAAAATGAGAAAAAAATTTAATTCGTAGGTCACTCACAGCGTCTTCCACTTTCCTCCATAGTTTGCAGAGAGTCGCATGAATTTGTTTTTTGAATGTCACAAATATTTTTCTTCAAACTGGCCATGCATTGCTTCTGAAGAGCCAAATACTCCTCTTTTAGCTTCAGCCACTCTTTCCTTCAAAAACCAAGAAGCGTAAAGAGTGCCAATTATGAGAAGTTTGTGTGTATTAGAATTTCTCCTTTCGGCTGCTCCCCTTAAGAGTCGCCACAGCAGATTGCTCTTCTCCACACTACCCTGTCCTCTACATCTGCCTCTTTCACCCAACCTACCTGCATATCTTCCTTCACCACATCCATAAACCTCATCTTTGGTCTTCCTCTTTTCCTCCTGCCCTCCACCTCTATCCTCAGTATTCTTCTACCCATATACTGCATGTCCCTCCTCTGCACATGTCCAAACCATCCTCCCTCACCTTGTCTCCCATACATCCTACATGCGCCGTCCCTTTAATAAACCCATTTCTAATCCTGTCCATCCTAGTCACCCCCAATGAAAATCTCAGCATCTTCAACTCTGCCACCTCCAACTCCGCCTCCTGTCTTTTTGACAACGCAACTGTCTCTAAACCGTACAACATTGCTGGTCTCACTACAGTTCTATAAACTTTCCCTTTTGTAGGAACTCGTTGATCACAAATTACTCCTGCCACTCTTCTCCACCCGCACCACTCTTTTCTTCATTTCTTCTCTAACACTCTCTCCATTACTTTGCACTGTTGACGCCAAGTACTTAATCTCCTCCAGCTTCACTACCTCTTTTCCCTGCAACCTCCTGAAATTTAGTTTTATCTTTTCTTCACCTTGCACCTAATTTTCTATTAACATGGTTACAATGATGCCAACAGACTACCTGCTCCTGTCAGACTGAATTCACTGCACGACATGTATTGTTGACTATTTTCCTCTGGGTCATTGTAAGTGTGTTAGCACCGGCTCTGTGTGATCTCCCTACAGGACATACCTGAACAATCACATTATTAACCAGCAAATAAACACCAGCGCCATTCAACATTTCCACATACTTCACTATAAATGCTTTTGTTATCTTTCAGTGTGGAATTTGTGTTCTAATTCCTGTAATCATCAGGGTCTTACTTTGAGAGCACACGGAGGGGAATAACCTCTTCCTCAATCTTCAGTCTCTCTTTATATTTCTTCTTTCTCTTCCTCTTGGCTTTTGAGATGGAATCCTCTTTCTCATCCTTTTTTCCGTCCTCAAGTTCCTTTTCTGTGTTGTTCTCAGACGACGTCTCTAAGGAACAATAAACTCTAGGTCACGTCTACAGATAATATAACAGATTACAGAATGGGCTCAAGGGGTTTAGTTTGAGCTCAATTTGATTTAGTTTGTCAACTGCACAAGTTTCTTCCTACCGGCGTGGAAGCCTTATCTTACCCTTCATGTCTCGTTCCTCCTCATCTACTTTCCTGATTTTGGCAGGCTTGTCCACTTGGCCTTCATCTCCAGACAGTTCTGAGCTCTGGGACCGCCGTCTTTTTTTATCTGCCTTCTTCTGTGAGTTTTTGCCGGCAGTCAGACTGTCCGTCTCAGTGGGCTTTAAATACTGTGCTATTTTCTCTTTGGTTGCCTGGACCTCCATAGCAGGCTCCTTGTTCGCCAGCTCTTCAGTCGCCATTTCTTCAACCGCATCCTCCATCTGCTCACTGCGTGCCCGTTTTTTCTTTTTCTTTTTTTTCTTTCCTTCCTCGTCATCATCCCCCTTCCATTCAATCTCATCTAAAAGACAAATGAAGCACACTTTGTTTAATATTAAGATGTTGAAATATTACTTAAAGGTGGCACGGTGACGTAGTGGTTAGCACATTCGACTCACAACAAGGTCCTAGGTTCAATTCAAAATTTAGCCGTGGTAAATACCTAGTTTACTTTTAGAACGAATGGCATGGAGTTATCACTATTAGAACTTAACACCAACTCGCTAAACAATTACCACAGTGGCATATACACTTCATGTTTTGGTTTAAGGAAGTGGGCACATGCCCACTAAAACCAAAATCATCCCTACTCAGGCTGTTTACCATCTGACTAACTACCCCCCACCCACACATATACAATGATTTATTCTCTGTAAGTCACAAGATGCTGTACTATGAAGTCACTAGTAGAAGTTCCTACTTCCACAGTAATAATGTACACTGAAGTGCTCAACTCTACATCTGGCTCATCTAGCCAATACTATTTTCATATCTTTTTACATTCTAAGTAAAGTGTAATTATTCATGGTTCGGTGTGGCAGCGTAGTGGTTAGCACGGTCGTCTCACAGCAAGAATGTCCCGGGTTCGATAATGGTCATTCTGTGAGGAGGGAGAGAAAGAGATAGAGAATATTATTTATCCCGTAGGAAATTCAGGAGTTTGCATGTTCTCTCCGTGCTTGCATTTGTTATTTTGGTACTCTGGTTTCCTCCCACAGTCCTAAAACATGGACGTGGTGATTTGTTCATAGGAGTGAGTGTGTGTTTGTCTTATCTTCAAATTTGGGAATAAGCGGATTAGAAGATGAATGAATGAATGAATGAACGAATAATTATCCACTGTTTGATGTAACTGAAGCTTCTGACTTGTATCTCCATATTATACACCTGAGGTTTACTCAAGTATGTTATATTGTGTAATGGGAGAAAATGGCTCAGCGTGTGAAATGACCCAGAATTCTAACTGCCTACCTTTTGCACCATCTTGGATTGTATCAAAAGGAATCGGCTTTCTTGCCAAGGTTTTGGGAAAAATGCCTGCCTTCCTTGGAGCATCCTCAGGAGGGTTGTTCAGCATCTATAATGTGGTAACAATAAAAGTATTTCAAAACTCAGCTCAAAACAAAAGAATCAATCAGCCCGCATTTTTCAGATTAAACTGAACTCAGAGAAGATCTGCTACCTCGATAGCTTTCTGCGCTTGTACTTGAGTCTTAAACTCCACAAAGGCGAAGCCCTTTGAGTCACCTGTTGACTTGTACCTAGGTATACTAATGTACACCACACTCCCACATTTACTAAATACTCGCTCAATCCAAACATGAGTTACATCTTTTGGTAGAAGTTCCTGAAAAACAAAAACATTTGAAAGAATGACAAGTCTATAATGATATTTGGAAAGTATATATACGTGTATGTGTGTGCGCGTGCGTGCGTGCATGTGTGTGTGATAAATGAGTCTCTCAAGATGAAAGGCAAAGTTTATAGGACTGTAGTGAGAACTGCAATGTTGTATGGTTTAGAGACAGTGGCGTTGTCAAAAAGACAGATGGTGGAGCTGGAGGAAAGACAGATGGTGGAGCTGGAGGAAAGACAGGAGGAGGAGCTGGAGGTGGTGGAGTTGAAGTTGTTGAGATTTTCATTGAGAGTGATGAGGATGGACAGGATTAGAAATAAGGTTATTAGAGGGACTGCGCATGTGGGATGTTTTGGAGACAAGGTGAGAGAGGCTAGGTTGAGATGGTTTGGACATGTGCAGAGGAGGGACATGCAGTATATTGGTAGGAGAATTCTGAGGATGGAGATACCGGGCAGGCGGAAAAGAGGAAGACCACAGAGGAGGTTTATGGATGTGGTGAAGGAAGATATGCAGGTAGTTGGGGTGAAAGAGTCAGATGTAGAGGATGGGGTAGTGTGGAGAAAAGCAATCCGCTGTGCCACAGTCCAAGTGAGGGAAAAAATACTTTAGCGAAGGGTTATCACAATGTAAGGCAACGAATGGGAAAGCCATGCTGCTTTAATATTGCAGACAAAAAGGCGCACAATAAAACAGAAAAGAGAACAAACCAAGAAAACCATGAGACAATAATCATAGTCCACAAAGCCAAAATACCAGATCCAACAAATTGAAAAAAGCCAGTACGAGAAGCGCAAGAGAATTGAGATCCAAAAAAACTCAATGATCCAGCAGTCAGGGTGGAAAGAAAGTCGCTATTAAACACACTTCAATAAGTCATAGAATTAAGCTCAGGTGCACAGTGTGAAAAGCGAGGTGGCAGGACAGGAATTTGGACGAGCAGCTGTGGTCGCCTTGCAGGGCATGACAGTACTGGTAAATCCGCTCTTAGAGCAGAGTCAAGATCAAAGGGGAAACTTGACTTAACAATCGTAACTGGGCTGACAAATATGGGGAGAGCTTAAGGGAGGTGGTTCTGATGGGGAGATCCTTGCTGGAGAGCGTTATCCTTTCTCCCAACTGTGATCTGAGGACATCAAAGCAATGATTATCTGCCTGGTGCTTGTAGATACTTGATGCCATGAGGATCTTTTGTGCATCATCGGTTGATGAATGTCTGGGCAGATTGGACGTTGGCTTCTTCCTCTTGCATGGGGAATAATGGTGGTTGGTAGCCAAGGCAACATTCAGAAATCGTTTATTGAGTGGCAGCGTTGGGAGAAGAATTGTGTGCATACTCAATTTTGGGCTGGGAGAGGTGCCTACCAGGTTGCGTAAGCTCTTCCAGAATTACAAGGAAAACTGAGGTCCCCTGTCAGAGACAATATCGGTAGAAAACCTATTGATTGAAAAACAAGCCCACCAGAAATGCTGCTTGAGGAGGAAGAGGGTGCAAGCCCCTCCAGGGTGGCAGCCCAGTCTGCAGCTGTGTGCCCAATGTAAGACCTGGAGATGCTTGAAGATGGGCACAAACAGGTAGTTGAGGAGACTTTTACTAGGCATCTTTGACTCTATTTCAAGGACAACAAAAGAAACAAGGGATTAGGGGGACTAGATGTCTCCATTCTTCCATGACCTTATGCAGCTTATGTGTTCCACATAAAAGGAACCTTGGTAGAGGCACTTTTCTCTGCCTTGTGGTACAGCTTGTTGTCAAGGGGTCTTTGGAGAAACTGAGGAACATGACCGATGTGCTATATATATATATAGTATAATTAATTAATTCATTCATTCATTCATTCATTCATTTATTCATTCATTCATCTTCTTATCCGCTTATTCCCTAATTCGGGGAATGTTGGTAATGGGGTATTGAAAGCAGTCTTCCCCTCCTTCTCTAGTGTGCACCATATGATAGGTGTTATGATGATAGCCCCCTGCAGCAGCTTAAATGTGGTGGACATGAGGGGTAACGGGTAACGGTTTTTGACTGTGATAGCGTTGAGTCCTCTGTAATCAATACAAGGCCACCAATGCTCGATGGTGCAATCATTTGGACTATGAGGTGGAAGCAAAATGGCGCTGGATTTTCTAAACACCATCTGAAAGTCGGAGTAAACTAGAGGAATCTTGGACAGTTCTGGACACTCTTCCTTGGGGGATGATGCAATAATCCAGCTGGTGGCTGACAGGAGCCACGTCAATAGGCATGATGGGCTCCAACCGTGGATGTGTTTTTGGACCAGCCTATGCAGAGATTGTGACTGGTTAACCAATGGTGCCCCAACACAATAGGAGCATGAGAGCTCTGCATGAGAAGAAAACAGAGCTTTCTAATGTGGTTGTTAGAGACACTTAACTGGATTTGTTTGGTGTGTAATGGAATTCATCATGGAACCCCACACACTCATTGTAAGGACTATGTCCTCGGAGGACCGTCTGTAGAGGGCGCCCTCGCCTGAGTTTTGAACTGTGTTCGCTGTATCAGCCATTAGGGCATGGCCACTTATATAAGCAGATGGCTACCAAATGAACTTTGCGAAGTATTGTTGCCCTAGGCCTTACTAAGCACTTCTAGTTTTGTATATTGATGTTTCGATCAGCTCGAGCTCAAATCATCCGAGGGTTACAAGACCAGGTGCGGTCTCTTACCTTGAATGCTGCCACGCTGAATCAGCCAACCTTCACAGCGCTGGTAACTTCCTTACCTTCTAAGTTCAGCGGAGATCCCAACTACTGCAGGGGGTTTATCCATCAATGTCGGATGATCTTCGCTGAGCAGTCTGCGAGATTTAATTTGGAAGCTAAGAAGTGCGCTTTCGTCATCTCGCTACTCACAGAACGAGCTTTGGAATGGGCTACCGCAGTTTGGGAAACAGATGAACAAATGCGCTCGTCCAGTGAGTATTTCTTTTCTAAACTGCGAGAGGTGTTTGAGCATTCAGCTGGAGGACTTGATGTTTCTACGCGTTTAATACGCTTAAAGCAAGGCTCTCAGTCTGTGGCAGATTACGCGATTACATTTCGCACAATCTGAGCGCAAACGGGATGAATGACGTCGCTCTCAAAGTTTTATTTAAGGAGGGTTTGTGAGCGGAGCTACAGGCTGAACTGGTATGCCGTGGTGAAAGCGATTCTTACTCTGAGTTCATTCAACGCGCAATTCGGGTGGATAATTTAATGCGCAATCACCCAGCTCCAGCGCTATCCTCACCCACTACTCCTGAATTTTCTCACTCCGATCTGCACGCCGAATGTGAGCCTATGCAAATTGGGGTGCAAAAGCTCAGTCGCATGGAGCAGCAGCGACGCAAACGGCTGGGACTGTGTTTTTACTGTGGACAGTCGGGACATTTATGCTCACAATGCCCCGCATTAACCCTCAAACGAGGCTCCCAAGTAAGTTTCACCACACAAGCTGATACTATGAATACAGCCCTCTCATTAAGATTGTGTTTAAAGACGGGAGAGATAACTCCTGTGCTTTCTGCCCTTTTAGACTCAGGCTCCGCACTAAATTTGGTGGATGCCAGTCTGGCACGAAAACTATGTCTACCCACTGAGCCATGCAAGCCTCCGTTACATATTACTGCTATTGATGATCGGTACAGCCATAAATGAGAGGACCAAGCCTCTCCAAATTACCATTAATGATGATCATAAGGAGCAGATAGCACTGTACCTCACCAAGGCACCTGAAACTCCCCTCATTTTAGGGCACCCATGGTTAAGAAAGCATGATCCCGTCATTTCCTGGAGACAAGGCAAAATTGTCCAGTGGTCACCTGGGTGCGCGCAACACTGCTTGGTCAGGGTTCAGACAGTAAGCCCGGTCCCCTGTTATATTACATCTTCAGTTCCGAGCAACATCCCTGCGTGTTATCATGACTTGGCGGTGGTGTTCAGTAAAGAGAGGGCCTCTGAACTTCCTCCTCACCGGTACATTGATTGTGCCATCACCCTTTTTGAAAATGCTATACCCTCTAAGAGTAGAGTTTACCCGCTTTCTAGACTGGAGATGGAGACCCTAGATCAGTATGTGGAGGAGGCGCTCGCCTTCCACGTCCCCTGCGGGGGCCAGCTTCTTCTTTATCAAGAAAAAGATGGCAGTCTGCGTCCCTGCATCGATTATAGAGGGCTCAATGCAGTGACTATTAAAAATCACTATCCCTTGCCTTTAGTTCCCTCTGCCCTGGAGCAGCTCAAGGATGCCCAAATCTTTACAAAACTGGATTTACGCAGTGCATACAACTTGGTGCGTATTTGAAAGTGGGACGAATGGAAGACCGCCTTTGTCACCCCTAAGGGACACTATGAATACCAAGTGATGCCCTATGGACTGTGTAATGCACCCGCAGTTTTCCAGGCTTTCATGAATGATGTGCTACGAGAGTTTCTGAACGTGTTTGTGATAGTGTATATAGATGATATTTTGATTTATTCACAGGATGAGGTCCAGCACGTTGGGCATGTTCGAGCAGTATTACAGCCTCTACTTGAGAATAAATTGTTCGTAAAAACTGAGAAATGTGGGTTTCATGCTGCTGAAGTTCAATTCCTGGGGTACATCATAAACGCATCTGGCATCTCCATGGAGTCAGGTCGCGTACAGGCCATCCAAAATTGGCCCTCTCCACGCACCGTGAAAGAATTGCAGAGATTTTTGGGTTTCGCCAACTTCTACAGGCGGTTCATCAGGAACTTCAGCCTGACCGTAGCGCCCTTCACTGCCCTTCTCAAAGGTAAGCCAAGTAAGCTACAATGGACTGACGCAGCTGCTAAGGCTTTTCAATTACTAAAACAGAAGTTTACGTCTGCCCCATTGCTTAATCACCCAGACCCTGCTCTCCCTTTTGTGGTCGAAGTAGACGCTAGCAACCAGGGTATCGGAGCCATTCTCTTCCAAAGACACGGCTCGCCGCCTATACTGCACCCATGCGCCTATTTTTCTAGAAAGCTCTCGCCGTCGGAATGCAATTATGATGTGGGCAATAAGGAGTTGTTGGCCATTAAAGAGGCCTTACTAGAGTGGAGGCATTGGCTGGAGGGTAGTGTGCACCCTTTTACTGTATTAACAGATCACACGACTTTAGAGTATATGAAGAGGGCTAATCGCCTGAATGCTCGCCGGGCTCGCTGGGCACTATTATTTACTTGGTTTAACTTTGTTGTGACTTACAGGCCGGGGTCGAAAAATGGAAAGTCGGATGCCCTCTCCCGCAGACATGATCGGCCTGAAGAGGAAGGTGGAGACAAGACTATCCTCAGACCCAGCATGGTGGTGGCTCCAGTGTTATGGGATTTGGAGGAGGAGATACGAGAGGCTAGTGAACGTCAGTCTCCGCCGCGTGGCGCACTGCCTGGTAAGATGTTTGTGCCAACAGAGTTACGTCATCGGTTAATAACTTGGGCTAATACCTCCTTGAGTGCAGGTCACCCCGGAGTTCGACGGACCTATGAGTTGATTGCTGAGCAGTACTGGTGGCCCCACATGAGAGAGAAGATAGGCACATATATCCAGGCGTGCGCCGTGTGCTCCCAAGCCAAGACACCGCGTCATCTGCCCGAGGGTCTACTTCACCCGCTGCCTGTTCCCCAACACCCTTGGTCTCACATTTCCATAGACTTTGTCACTAACCTACCATCATCTGAAGGGAACACTGCAATATTGACAGTAGTTGACCGGTTTTCAAAGTCATGCCAGTTAATTCCATTAAAGAGCTTGCCTACAGCATCTGAGATGGCTAACCTATTGTTTTGACACGTTTTCAGGGTTTACGACCTGCCTGAGGACATCGTTTCTGATCGTGGCCCCCAGTTTACATCTAGAGTCTGGACGGAGTTTTGCAGATGATTGGACATTAATTTGAGCCTCAACTCTGGGTATCATCCACAGTCAAACGGGCAGGCTGAACGGCTAAATCAAGAGTTGGGACGGTACCTTCGCACATACTGTGCCAAAGAACAACAGCGGTGGAGCGAATTCCTGCCCTGGGCGGAATATGCTCAGAACTCCCTTCGTCACTCAGTGATGGGTCTAACTCCCTTCCAATGCGTTCTTGGGTACCAGCCTCCCTTGTTTCCCTGGTCTAGTGAGCCTTCCTGTGTGCAGTCGGTAGAGGATTGGTACCGGCGCAGTGCGCGAACTTGGGAGGGTGCGCATGTGAGGTTGGAGCGGGCTATTCGACAGCAGAAACAATGCGCAGATAAGCGTTGATGGCCGGCGCCAACGTATCAGCTGGGTCAGAGAGTTTGGTTGTCCACCAGGCATCTAAAGTTAAAGCTCTCTTACAGAAAGCTGAGCCTCAAATACATTGGTCCCTTCAAGGTCATTCGGCAAGTTAACGAGGTAGCTTATACACTACAGTTACCTAACCACATCAGAATAAATCCGACCTTTCATGTTTCCCTCTTCAACCTTATGTGCCTTCGGGTGTCCCCAACGAACCTGCTCAGGAGCCACCAGCGCCTATCAAACTCGAGCAGGGTCAGGCATACATCGTACGGGAGATACTCAGTTTGAGAAGGAGGCGGATCGGGCTTCAGTACCTGGTGGACTGGGAGGGCTACGGTCCAGAGGAGCAGTCCCAGGGGGCGATGGCCCTCGAAGACCGCCAGGAGGCGTTCCTATGGGAGGGGTACTGTAAGGACTATGTCCTCGGAGAACCATCTGCAGAGGGCGCCCTCGCCTGAGTTTTGAACTGTGTTCGCTGTATCAGCCATTAGGGCGTGGCCACCTATATAAGCAGGTGGCTACCAAATGAACTTTGCGAAGTATTGTTGCCCTAGGCCTTACTAAGCACTTCTAGTTTTGTATATTGATGTTTCTATTTGGATTTTTGACCTTTGCTACGTTCTTGGATTATTCTCTTGTCACTCGATTTGGATTTGTTTGCCTTCCCATTTCCCTTCCCAATAAACGTGAACTGCTTGAACAAAATGGATTCTACTCCTTTATCAGCTACAGCTTCGTTACACTCATTCCTATGGACAATTTAGGATTACCTGTAACGAACTTCTTATGAACAGATCCATAATGCAGGTACTCTTTATTAAATAATATTATAAACAACTCAACCCGAAAGTAAACACGGACATGCACACGCTTAGAAAACTGAAACAGCAAAACAAAACGTAAGCTGCGATATGAAACTTAACAGAAGGTAGAATGTCCACAGCGGGAACCACAGAACTTAGCTTTTAGCAGAAAATAGGGAGCTCAGTCCAAACGAACCCGTCACGTTCTCCTCTGGTGTGAGCGTCTCCAGCGCGTTGCCGGTGTGCAGCGGCACGTGCATAGGCTTGGCTGCGCTTGAGCGCTCTCGTGTGCGTGAGCGCGCGCAGCTGAGTCTCGTCTTGCGCTGATTTGCGCGTGGATATAAGCTGGCGGAATTCTCCTGGGGGCCGTTGGATTATCTTTCATCTCTCCCCCGTTTTCCTGTATGTTAATCAAGCCAAGTTCAAGTTCCAGTCCATGTTCACGTCTCGTTCTCATTTCGCCTCGTTCCTGCCTTTTTTTCTTTTTTCGGTATTTTCTTTAGTTTAAATCCTTTTCTTATTTCGTTTGCTTTTGCTTGTGGTGTTTTTTGTTTTCTTTTTTAAAATAAAATGAAGAAATTAGACTTGCCAATCCTGCGTGTGGGTGCGCTTTTTATTTCCGATCCTGCTCCCCCCCATGTCTGACAGAATAATCCAACCAGTTTCGCCCCCCCCCCCGATCGCATTCCCGCCGAGATATGACGGCCGGCACGGCAAGTGTCGTAAGTTCGTGCCGAAGTGCGCGGCATTTTTTCTTTCCCAGCTGCACGATTACGCCATGCTCAGGAGCAAGTGTGGGCTGGTGTTTGTAAGCTTAACGGGGAGGGCACTGGACTGTGTAGCCCAAGCCTGGGACGAGGAACAACGTCTCAGGGAGGACCTCCTCTACCTCTTAGCGTATCTCCTCATTACATGCGACTTCCTCACCCCAGTTGAGGCTCTGGTCTTTCTGGCCCGCCCAGAGATGGGTCTGTTGGGGCCTGAGGTGGTCGAGGAGCATCTGCCTGGTCCGGAGGTGGTCGAGGAGCGTCTGCCTGGTCCGGAGGTGGTCGAGGAGCGTGTGCCTGGTCCGGAGGTGGTCGAGGAGCGTCTGCCTGGTCCGGAGGTGGTCGAGGAGCCTCCGCCTGCTCCTGAGGAGATTGAGGAGCCACTGTCTGCTCCTGAGGAGGCTGAGGAGCCTCTGCCTGCTACTGAGGAGGCTGGGAAGCCTCTGCTCCTGAGGAGGCTGGGAAGCCTCTGTCTGCTCCCGAGGAGGCTGGGAAGCCTCTGTCTGTTCCTGTCGAGGAGGCTGGGAAGCCTTGCTCTGTTCCTGTCGAGAAGGCTGGGAAGCATCGCTCTGTTCCTGTCACGGAGGCTGGGAAGCCTCGCCTCGATCTTACCCTTTCTGGGTATTGGATAGTTCATGGACCAGGACCCCCAATTTTTCCTTCTGTGTTTTCTGGCTGAATATTTATTTACTCTATTCTTGTATTTCATGTTTAGTTTTTTGCTTATAGACTCAGCCTCAGGTTTTTTTTTAGTTTAATTGTGTTGCCTTTTTCATGACCACGTCATATTTTTGTTTTGTGTTCCCATGTTTTTCCCTTTTCTCTCGTTATGTCAGGTTTTCATGTCAGGTTTTCCCTTTCATGTCATGTCAGGTTTTCCCCTTCATGTCACGTCAGGTTTTTCCCCTTCATGTCACGTCAGGTTTTTCCCCCTTCATGTCACGTCAGGTTTTTCCCCCTTCATGTCACGTCAGGTTTTTCCCCCTATGTCACGTCAGGTTTTTCCCCCTATATGTCACGTCAGGTTTTTCCCCCTTTATGTCACGTCAGGTTTTTCCCCCTTTATGTCACGTCAGGTTTTTCCCCTTTATGTCACGTCAGGTTTTTCCCCCTTTATGTCACGTCAGGTTTTTCCCCCTTTATGTCACGTCAGGTTTTTCCCCCTATATGTCACGTCAGGTTTTCCCCCTTCATGTCACATCTGGTTTTCCCCCTTCACATCAAGTCAGGTTTTTCCCCCTTTTCACGTCAGGCCATGGTTTTTCTCCCTTTTCACGTCAGATCATGGTTTTTTTGGTCATGTCAGGTCCTTTTTCCCCTTCATGTCGTGTCAGGTCCTTTTTTCCCCGTCATGTCGTCATGTCAGGTCCTTTTTTCCCCGTCATGTCGTCGTGTCAGGTCCTTTTTTCCCCGTCATGTCTTCGTGTCAGGTCCTTTTTTCCCCGTCATGTCTTCGTGTCAGGTCCTTTTTTCCCCGTCATGTCTTCGTGTCAGGTCC
>JAOTRA010000034.1:6787617-6809779 GCA_026260255.1 Pseudolaguvia tuberculata
TACCTGACCCTCCCCAGACCTCCTTACCTGACCCTCCCCAGACCTCCTTACCTGACATTAGTGTCTGATCTCACTAACACTGTTGGAGCTGAATGAAGAGATTCTCACATTCAAGCCCCACAGCGGACTGGAAGAACTGGAGCTTTCCTTTTAGTAATATATATTATATAAAACACTTTTGGGTGTGAAATATATCATTATCATCAAAATCATCATTTAAAGCGTGAGATGGATGTAGGTCATATCGTCCACCTCTCCTGCCACACTGGCCAATGGTACGACACTGTTTCCATATGTAACAGATAATGAATCTTGATTATTTCTGCTTTAGGATCTAGAGGAGCAGCTGGAGAAGGACCGTCATCGAGTTGCAGATGCAGAAAGACTCAGTAAAAAAGCCGAGGAGGAACTCGCCGTGGCGAAAGAACGATTATTACTGCAAGAAAACGAATTACAAAACAAATCCGGTAAACAGTCACCTGGTCAATTAGAAAGAAGCTACACACAATCTGATTGGCTGTTCACACCGTCCTACCACCACGCCCTCCTCTGCTGCTCTCCTGCAGAGGTTAATGGTTAATACTGCTTCCTTACAGAAAGAAGGTCCTGTGTTCGATTCCCCAGGCAGGAGCCTTTCTGTTTGCATGTTCTCCCAGTGCTTGCGTAGGTTTATTCCAGGTTCTCCTGGTTTCTTCCTAAAATGATGATTGATGATTCTAAATTGCCCATAAGGGTGAGTGTCAGGTGACCCTTTTCATGTTTATTTATATTGTAACTTGCCCACCATATACTGTATATAAATATATATGCAAATAAGTGGGAATGCAGATGGATGCCACCCACCTCCACCAGATGGATGCCACCTCCACCAATCCGCTCCTTCACCTATAAAAACATCAAGTTTGGTAGATGTTCTGATCCAGAGCGACTTACATTTGGTCTCTTTTTTTACAACTGAGCAATTGTGGGTTAAGGGCCTTACTCAAGGGCCCACAGTGGTTGCTTGGTGGAGGTGGGAATCGAATCCCGGTCTTTCTGGTATTAGTCCAACACCATAACCTCTAGGCTACCACTTCCCACATTTATTTTCCTAGTTCCTCTTTCATAAGTAGAGTCAGGGAAATAAACCTCCTTAGAAGAATAACCAGTGTCGCACAGTCATTGTGATTGTAACAAAACTCCTAATTAAATATGAATCCTTAAATAAAGCATCAATTAAATTTGTTATATTACAGTACAAGTTAGTATAAATAATGATTATATACTTTTATCAGCGGTGGACAGTCCGTGTCAGTAAGTCCTTCTCTGGTCTAAACGTGATCAGAATCTGAGCTAGATTTATATTCATTCATTCATTCATTCATTCATTCATCCATCACATGCTTATTCCCAAATTCAGGGTTACAGGGTTTGCTGGTGCCTATCCCAGCACACATAGGGTGAGAGGCAGGGATACACCCTGGACAGGTCTCCGGTCCATCACAGGGCATACATAGACCAACAACCACTCACACACACATTCACTCGTATGGGTAATTTAGAAAATCACCAATCAACCTAATATACATGTTTTTGGACTGTTGGAGGAAACCGGAGTACCCGGAGGAAACCCACGCAGACACGGGGAGAACATGCAAACTCCGCACAGGAAGATCCCCAGCCCAGGAATTTAACCCAGGACCATCTTGTTGTGAGGCGACCGTGCTAACCACTACGCCACCACACTGATACACCAATACAACGTTTTTGCGTCTTCCCTTTGTAGATAATAAAGATGTTGGTGAACTTGCTCAAAAACAGTTTTTTCCTCATATGATGATGAACAATTTTTATTCATCATCATATGACTAAGCATGCTTATTCTCATGATGTTTTACTTACATGACCCCATGGAGTTGTTGTCCAGGCAACACAGGGTTCCAAGTTACAGGACTTGGTTTCTGATGGCTTTCTACCAGCACCCATACAAGAGCACCTTCTGTTTGTAGCCCCAAGGCAAGTCACATTGCGTCTCTGTAGCCCCCCACCACAGCTTACTGAGCAAGTAGACCATGAGGACACATGCCATCTGATGTAAGAAAGCAGGAATGGTTTTGAGGATTATGTCGAAGAAAAGACTTGGTTACCTTCTGCATTGCTTTTAAGGAACAGTGCTTAGTGGTTAGGATGTTGGACCCTGGAGTTCAGATCACATGATTGCCAAGCTGCTACTATGTGCTCAACTGCTTTATTATACAAGTAAAATAAATTATAACGAATAAAAGTCTGTCTAATGCCTTATACATAAATGTTGAAGGTTAACCTGAATAATTGCTGGGATGTCTTGACAGAAACATTAATGTAATTACAATTAAAACATGTTCTTGATGATGATGGATTTCAGGAGAACCTGAAGTTCTCTGCAAGAACTATACATATCCAATGTGAATAAAATGGTTCAGAAAATTACTCTGAATGCCTCACATCCAAGCTATTTTTTTTTTAATACTTTTGCCGTCTGGCCAATTCTACAGAGCACCGAACCCCAGGCCAGCAAGGCACAAGAACGTTTTCTTTTCCCAGGCAATCTACCTCATTTCAATTCTCTTCTCACTGTTCAACAATAAAAATAATTGTTACTATTATTACTTAAATTTGCACTTTCTGTTTATTTATTATTCATATAAAAATTAACATTGTCTTCACTTTTATAAAGTTATTTTATATTCTTTATTTTATAAATTTATAAAAAAAAAGCTCAGCTGCAAACCTGTGCAAACTCCACACAGAAAGATCCTTGATCTCGGATTCGAACCCAGGGCTTTCTTGTTGTGAGGCTTCCGTGCTGACCACTACACCACCACGCCGCCTCATTCTTTTTCATTCTGATTCTAAAATATTTTTTTCCTTACAAGTGTTGTTTTTCCACATACAAAACTGTAGATTACCAGCGACCCATCATTTTTGCCCTTTATTTATTGTTAATTACTGATTAATGTATTATTGCAATATTACAGTTGATTAATATGGTCTACCATTTCCTGAGACATCTCTGTATTTCCTTGAGTTAAATCTGCAGTACCAGTGTTACCTGTGGGGGCAGTGTTGTCTACTGCAGTCTTCAGATGAACGTCCATTGTCAGGACATGTGACGTTTATTTTGCTTGTACAGCAACTTCCTGTGAAGTAAAAAAAAAATGAAACACAATAAATCTGATTTTGGTACAACCCGTGGGTTTTTACCTTTGCTGTTATTCTATACTTGGACCAGCCCCTTTTTAAGACACATTTGATACTTGTAGGTTAAAGCAATTATCCAGGTAGCTCTGTTATGAATACACATGAGATCGCATTACACTGTTTGTAATTTTAGTGACCATGAGAATGTCATGGTAGTTGGTGCCAGATGGGTTCAAGTATTTCAGAAATCTTTTGGGATTTTTATGTGCAACTATGTTGGTTAAGTGGATAGAAATGTATTATTTAATAATAATAAAAAAAGGTTGATTAAAAAAATAAGTAAGAACGCAATGGTTTTAAGATAGAAACAAACCCAGATAACCAGTCTTGGCAGCTCTGGTGACCAAAAACGCATCAGTTAGAACAATACTTTGATGCTTCAGATGGATGGACTACAACACCAGAGAACCACATGTGGTTTTACTTTTGCCTGCCAAGAACAAAAGATCCAGTAAAATATCTTTAGGATGTGGTACAAATGGGGACATCAAGTGTAAATATGCATCAATTATGTGATTTAATCATGTCAACATTGACCCAAATCTCAAGCGTATTATTGTAAAGCCATACCAAGTAAAAGTGAAGATATCCTGGATATTCTGGATTTCAGGGAACTTGGATATGCTTCAGCAGACCTCAATGACCTTCAAAT
This sequence comes from Pseudolaguvia tuberculata, assembly GCA_026260255.1. Taxonomy (NCBI): domain Eukaryota; kingdom Metazoa; phylum Chordata; class Actinopteri; order Siluriformes; family Sisoridae; genus Pseudolaguvia; species Pseudolaguvia tuberculata. Next base: position 6,791,489 of record JAOTRA010000034.1, read on the forward strand.
TATGGAATAAGCAAGTACAGAAGATGAAGGAATGAATGTTAGTCTATTGATATTCATTCATTCATCTTTACCCGCTTATTCCCTCACGGGGGTCTGCTGGTGCCTATCCCAACACACATAGGACGAGAGGCAGGGCTACACCCTGGACGGGTTGCCAGTCCATCTCAGGGCAACACATAGACAAAATACTAACCACTAATCCATTGCCGCCCTATATATTGATATATTTATAACATTTAAGAAACACTGAAAAATTGTTCAAAGACTAGTCTCTAGCAGGCTGCTCCCGGTTCAGTGTGTGTCAAATAAAACAGTTCTCCAATCCATATATCATTAAGATAATTTGGTCTAAACAAGATTTTTAAATATTTTCTTGACAGAAGATGATTTACAAGTGGGAAAGTTCAATATAATTCACAGTTGCACGGATTCGTATCCACTTTATTAAAAGGTACATTGCTCTAATTTGCTTTGAAAGGCTTTCTGGATCTTCTAATCCTTGACGTATGCTGGGAGTGATTCCAACATTACAATCTCTGTGCCTACAAGGTCGGTACGTTATCACAAAATTGAAATGCTTATGGCTGACCTTCACTACATGTTACATGCATTAATGTCAATAGATACATTCTGTAGGAGTTCCACCTAAAAGTCTTTATACATGCACTATGCATCTTGTCTTGTATGATTATGTGTATGAGCTAAAATTATGGATGAATTTTGCAACCAAATCAGTCCTCATAAAATCACTATTATATCTACCAACATAGCATAAAGGATTTATTGTACACTGGAACTGTTGGTCCAAACAAAGCTTAATGAAGACATTTTTTTTATGATTTGCGTGAAGGAAGTCTTCTGAGCAGAGCCCTGGCCCTAACCTGATGAATTTAACACTGACTGCATCTCAGACCTTCTAAGCGAACATTGGTGTCTATTCATACTAATGCTATTATGGCTGAATGGGTATGCTCCACAAGAATTTAAGTTAAGCTTTTGTACCTGCTTTTTGCACTTGAAATGATTGTGAGGTGGACCCCAGACGGTTTGTGGCATAACAAGTGTAAAGTCCAAAGTCGACCTCCTTGGGTGCTTCAATAAACAGTGAGCTGTCTGGCATTAGTCCTACTCTGCCACGACACAGAACAACAAAACTACTAAAAGCAATACTGAAATAGTCTCTCAAACATAGATAGGCTTTAACACAAACTTTGGGTCAAAAAGGATGCAAAGTTAACTCCTACCTGCTACCATTTTTTAACTCGGTCCCCTCTTTTTTCCAAAACGTAACTGGCTTCGGGTTGCCTTGCACTTCACATTTGAGTTCCACCCTTGTAGCTTGCCTTGGAATCAGAACAAAACTACCCAAATCGGTCATTCTTTCATGAGTGGACTTGTAGACTCTTGAAAATTTCTGTACAATTACTGGTCTTTTAAGAGGTTCTTTCCATTGTCTGGTAGACTGAGAAGCCAGTCTTAAATCATTTTCCCGGGAAATATAATGCTGAGTTGGGAACCCTTGTTTCTCATGGGCTTCCAAGGTTGAATCATTGTTTTCACCAGTCTGTCTGGTTAGTTCCTCAAACAACTGTGTAATAAGTTCTTTGTTGTGTGCAACCTGAAGACCACCAGATAAGTTTCGGTTTATCTCATCAAGTTTTTCCATGTCTGCCACCAGCACCTGTGGGCTCTGAAACTTAACACCTGCACCTTCATCCAGAAGTTCTTTAGAGACATATGTCCCAAGATGCTTTAAATCAAGCAAGTGCTGCACGACAGAGTCATAGCGATCAAAACTCAGAACCTCTTTCTCTTCAGAAGATATTTGGTACATCTTAGCTGAGATTTTGTGAGCATCTGTTATCCAGACATTAGTTTCTGGATCTGACAACTTTGTCTTCTTGCTTCCAAGAAGTTTAAGGACAAATTTTTCTTGTGCCTGGCCAGCAACACAAGTATACATCCCTGCGTCTGAGGCACGAATCTGCTGGATTTTGATGTAACCCATATGGGAAATGGAAACATGGGGCAGTAGCAGCAGTGGTTTTCCATCTTTCAACCAATGAACGAGGCCTTTACGCAAATGACGAGTCGGACAACTCAACACGATTGAGGTCCATGGAAATAAGTAAGCATATCCACCGACTACAAAATGCAGCTTTGGGCCTTTCCTCCACTGAATATAGACTTTCCTCTGGGACAAAATATAAGGATCTGGTTTTGCCGCTACTGGTTTGAATAGCTCTGTAAACAAAAAAAAAAATGCAGGTCCAATTACTGTAATAAAATCTGCTGATTCACAGGCTAAATTTTAAAAGCAGTCAAATGACCCAAAGGTTTTATTGGAGCAAAGAACAAAAAAATAAATATAAATTCTGGCACTGCTTATCCTACAGTTCCACTTTTTGTAGGACCCACTGGATATACTTTTATTATTCCCTTAGGGCTCCTACTTCTTGTCTCCCGGTATCCACTCCTTTATTTGAAAAACCCTAACGAATAACATATTCAGGTGCTTTGCAGGATATTTTGGCTTTGTAATATGAACAATAAAATAAGCAGTTTAATACATAAAAAGTCTTAGACGATGAACTGATAAATAACAGCACATGTGTCTTAACCTAACCCTAGTCGTGGATTCATCATAGTCGGGATGGAATGTTTAAATGTGTGCTGAATTTTGCAATCTTCAAAAAATATATATATCTGGCACTGAGTCAAAGTTTTCTTACTCTCACATAGTCCAGAGGAACATGACTGAGTTTTCGAAGGCTTCGGAACAGAAGCGCAGGACTCTGGTAGAAGAGTTTGGTGCTGTCCATTCAGTCCTAGTCTCCTGCAAACCACTAGCAACTGCTGGGTCCCTTCTCCACAGGTTGTTGAACACTGGACAAGTAAAGATTATTATAGTCATTGGCTATGTACCGATGATGGCATCCAGTAACCCTGCTGAAGAGAACTGGGGTCAGGAACAGTTCTGCTAACCCTGCCATGAAATATGTGCTTGTTCACCAGGCTCACTGAGAGCCTTTCCCTCTTCTGATGAAAATCCATCAGCCATATTATTTTATCTTACCTAACACAAAGGAGAAAAAAAAAACCCAACTGGTGTTAAATCTATTTGCATTACTGCAATGTAACATTCAAACACTTTCTGGTTATGTGAGTTAGACAGAAAAACCGCAAAACGGAATGTGCTTAATATTAAGGTAACTTTGGTGAAGTCATTGAAAAACCATAACAATTTATTAAGCAATCACCCTGCCAAGAGTCTTTAAGAGTGACATGCAGTACACAAAACACACAATAAAACAACGTGAACCCTGTAGCTGCACCAAAAATATGAACAGTAATAATATGGTTGACAGAATTTTGAAACCTGACCAGGAACATGAACTCATTTTCTCTATGAAATAAATAAATAAATAAATAAATATACACTATATTTGCAAACATGTCTGGTCACCTGACTATCAGATTCATATGTATTCAATTCCAGATTTACTGTCCATTTTGCTGTTAGATTGAGGTCCACTATTCTATTGAAATTTTCCAGTTATGTGAGATATCTCTTCATTCAGCTCCAACAGTATTAGTGAGATCATACACTAATGTCAGGTAAGGAGGTCTGGGGTGGGTCAGTCACCATTCCAGTTCATCCCAAACAGTTTCAGTGGTGGTAAGATCAAGACAATGGTGTTCACCATTTTCACTGTAAAAATAACCAACTATGTGATAATGGAGGCAAGAGGTTTTGTGCTCAGAGTCTTTGTCATGCTGGAACAGTTGGAGTCTCTTGGTTACAGTGAAGGAATAATTTAATGCTACAACATACAACAAACATTCTAGGCCAACTGTGGGGTTTCTATTTTTGTAGCAACAGTTTGGAGAGAAAACACAGATGGATCTAATAATCAGGTGACCATAAACATATATGTGGCATATATGTGTGTGTGCGAATGTGTGCGTTTGTGTTTCTGACCTGTGTCCAATTTGAGAAGACCCATTTAGCAGGACAGTCTATTCGTCCACAAGGCTGTATTATGGGCAAACTCGAAGAGGGACAGAAGGTTTCAGGTAACTCCATAATACTTCCATCTGCCATTCGCTGCTTACAAATAACATCCCTCTTCTGATAGCCACCTCCGCATGTATGAGAACACTGTGCAGAAACAAATACTTCCGACTAAAACTCACTTTGTAAATACAGTTACAGTTTGGCATTTGGCAGATGCTCTTATCTAGAGCGACTTACATGTGGTCTTATTTTTTAGAACTGAGCAATTGTGGGTTAAGGGCCTTGCTCAAGGGCCCACGGTGGTTGCTTGGTGGAGGCGGGATATATTATATGTTATACTACATTCACAAAAAGATTTGGATGTTTAGTGTCTCTACATGTCCTTATCATACATGCTAGCTTACACTAGTAATGCTGCACCCAGCGGATATAATGTGTACATGTTTTGGTTTGGCTACACCAATTTTAATCTCAGTTTAAATCAGCTTCAGTGTAAGGGAAAGATCTAAGACAAGATCTGAAGATTTAAGACAATATAGGTTGTAAGACAAGTTCTGATCACCAAATCAAGTTTCAGTGAATCATTGCATTTGATCCTGCAAATGGCTGTTTTAAATGATATTTTCCTTGATTAAATAAACAGTGTGATGTAAAATTAATCACTATTTTATATATGTAAGCTAAGCAATTGAAATTCACAGAAACTGTTTCACTTTGAAGGTAAGTGCTGTAGCATCACAGCAGAAAGGGCCGGGGTCGATTCTAGGGCAGGGTTCTGTTTGGATGTTTTCTCTGTGTTTGCGTGCATTTATTCTGGGCAAGTGTGTGTGTGGCCTTGTGTTGGACTGGCAACCTGCCCACGGTGTACCCTGCCTGCCTTTTACCCTTCAGAGAATTGGGACAGACATGATCAGCTCCAGCTCCACCACTGTGACCCAGAATAGGGAATAGGTGGGTACAGAAGATGAATGAATGAATTGCTATCCATTCTGTGCATCTATAAAACCGCTAGTGCAACTGATTTGGGTTTTTTTCATCTTACCTCACTCCATTCCTGTATATCCCACATGGGAGGGCAATCAAATCGATTGCAGGCCTGCACAGAAGAAGGCTTGGGCTGCCGACACTTCTCATCTTTGACCCTTTCAGTGTGGTTGCTGTGTGCGCTTACTTTCAACTTGCAGGTAACAGCTCGAGTCTGCAGACCAACACCACATGTTGCTGAACACAAACTCCAAGCCTCCAACTCCCACCTGGACACACATACAGAACGAATCTAAAGACTGCAGACTAATCTAAAAACTATTTTATTTGAATTCAGGTTCCTTTGACATTTGGACAATTTAAATCAACAACACATGCACAAGTCCCAGATAGCTCTTCATAAAACAGAGACAGCGAATAGCTACTTGTTATACACAATAGCAGTGGTGTACAGTCAGGGGTCAGTAAGTCCTTCTCTGGTGGTCTGAACACTATCAAAATCCCTGACCTAAATTTATAACCGAAATTCTAATATTTGTTTCATTAAATTGTGTTAATCTATTCCCAACAGTTTATTCTCTTCTTTTCCTAGTGTTTGCTGTACTTGTATTTTTTGTCCAATCAAATTTCAATTTCTAGTGCTGCCGTGTTAAAGTACTCTGCCCAAAGTGCAGATTCACTTAAACTATATAGGCAGTAGCAGATTGTTAATTGGTTAATTATACACACACATTTTTAAACCCGCCGCCTGAAGCTGCGTACAATCTTTTTCCTCTCCTTTCGGCTGCTCCATTTAGGAGTCGTCACATCGGATCGCTCTTCTCCACACCACTGTGTCCTCTACATCTGCCTCTTTCACCCTATTACCTGCATATCTTCCTTCCCCAAATCCATAAACCTCCTGTTTTCCTCCTGCCCGGCACCTCCATCCTCAGAATTCTTCTACCAATATACAATATTCTTCTCCCTCCTCTGCACATGTCCAAACCATCTCAACATAGCCTGCCTCACCTTGTCTGCAAAACATCCTACATGCGCCGTCCCTCGCTAAAATAAACTAATTTCTAATCCTGTTAATCCTGAAAATCTCAACATCTTCAACTCTGCCACCTTCAGGTCCTCCTCCTGTCTTTCCTCCAGCTCCTCCTTCTTTCCTCCAGCTCCTGCTCCTGTCTTTCCCCTAGCTCCACCTCCTGTCTTATTCACAACACCACTGTCTCTAAACCGTACACCATTGATGGTCTCACTACAGTCCTATAAACTTTCCCTTTCACTCTTGCCGAAAGTCATCTATCACAAATCACTGCAGCCACACCTCTTCACCCGTTCCAACATGCCTGAACACTTTTCTTCACTTCTCTAACGCACTCTTTATTACTTTGCACTATTGACCCCAGGTACTTAAACTCTTCCACCTTCACTACCTCTTCTCACTGCAACCTCACCACTCCATTGCCTTCAGTCTCATTCACACACATGTACTCAGTCTTCCTCCTACATTCATTCCCCTTCTCAGCTCAGTTCCGTCAGCAAAGGAAAAGCAAATATTTTATTTATCACTTCCATACTGCTTCCAGTTTCTAGCCTTTAAATGTATCTTGTTGGTACAGTTGTGGTTGTAGTGTAGAGGTTTGGAGACCTAACAACTAATAACCTAGTATTGATGGGTTCTATTTATGTAGCTTAGTCCAAATTTCAAAAAGCTTTAATCCTAAATATATTTTGATTGTTTGTTTTGTTGGCATATTTTGTTGATTATTCATAAACTGGGTCAGAAAGAAAATCTGCACAAAACTGTTACAGAAACTTGAGGCTCCAAACTGTGGTTCCCATAGATGTAATGAAATATCCACAGTCACAGCATTAAGCGTTTTGCAATCCCACTGGTGCCATTGACCCAATGGTCACCTTATTAACTCTAATGGTGGCAACAGCTGAAAATGGAATAGACCTGCACCCCCAATACACTGAGACCACCAGTGGTTAGCTCAAACTCAGCTGGACATCTCTGCAGCCTGGCAGTTAATTTGAGTGTCTGTGATGATATGACAGTTCAGGCTGGAGAGGAAAAGCTGCAGATTCCCTTTTAAAAGGAATGTGACTAAAGCATTGGATAAGGTCCTGTTGCTGATTACTGGTGGCCAAAAAGAAACCCAAAGTTTGTTGAGTTTGAATACAAAAGCATGGTTTGGAACATGTTTAAAGCTTATGGCATAAGGTATGGAATTATGGCATAATGTAGGTGTGTGGATTTAAAATATGCAGACCACCAAATTGACTCATTTACAAATTGACTAAAAAAGGGGTTAAATATTTTAACACCCATACATTTAAGGTTTTGACTTAATAATACACAAGGCGGTATTTTAACTTGTAAACTGGTGTCTCTACTGTATTATATGCTGTTTACATTACATTTAAATAATATGGAATATACAATGTACCATAGTGGCTTACATTCATTCATTCATTCATTCATTCATTCATTCATTCATCTTCTTACCCGCTTATTCCCTTATTCGGGGCCATCGGGGTTTGCTGGTACCTATCCCAGTTAACATAAAGCGAGAGGTGAGAGGCCAAGTGACCTACATAAATTTTTAAAATTTATTTTCACACCACAATGTGCCATTTAAGGGTTAGCCGTTTGGCCAAGGCCCCCAAAATGGTAGCTTGTCTTCCTGGGAACTAAATTAAAATAAACTTTTAATCAGTCTTTAAAACACAATTTTACATTCATCAAATATTTTGTTTTAGCCAGTGATGGAAATTAACAAAGGACAAGTAGGTTTGTACTTAACTACATTTTAAATCTAAAGGAAAACAAAATCCCACACCGGAAACTACAGCACTGATTAATTTAAATGATGTGGAAGAACAAACATGGCGCTGATAACTATCAAGAAAAAAACATGCAGATGGACAAGAATGAATTAAATGATAACGACCCAGCTGGAAGTGAAATGAACCCCTGGCCATATTTACACCACCACATTTAAGTGTAAGAACAAGGTAAGGCAACACTTTTATTCTGCAGTGTAAACTGTGTGTGCCCAGGACTTACAAAAGCTAAACCTCAAACCTGCACAAGCATGTCGAGGTAAGTTAATAATACCAATCTATCCACAGTTCTATGCCGGCATTTAACCAATAGTGTCTCTGCAACAAAGTGACGTCTTGTGGAGTAAAGAGGTCTAACTCTGTACCACCGCATAACTCTAGATTTGTCAAAAAATAATGAAAATATATATACATATATATCCGAGTCCTGATCGGGAGGTCGATTCCGATTGACTCGGAAACCATGTGATTTCCCATCAACTTATCGGATCTGGACATCCCTAGTAAATGCTACTCTGAGTAATTTTAGCAAACACTTTTTACTTTTCCTTGAGTCAATCCGAGACCAGTAACTTTACTTAGTGCCGGTAATGCTAAAATGAACATAGGCAGATCTGTGAGCTGGACGAGACTTGACACAGTTTAGCACAAATTGAAACACTGATAGTGAAAGTGTATCTGAGTGCACTGCTAGTATGGAGCTTTCATTTCAGTTTTTAGTCTCACAAATGGCACAAATTTTGCCCATTTCTTACGTACACACACGCACCACTCTGTGTTCTTACCTGGGTGGACAGGGTTGAGTATTGCAGTCCTGCACCAGTTGAAGAGGTCGCTGTGTGCTCACACACTCACTCTCCTCTGCGGCTTCTCTTGTCTGCTTGTTCAAACAGATCACCACCGCCTCTCTAATCCCTATAAATAAATGATAAAAAAAGGGCTTGTGAAAATCTGATTGGACAAAAAAAAAATCTAACATCCACATCCACGTACAGGATGAAGTTTAGGATAGGATAGTACAGGATAGTTTTCCGAACATTTTTCTATAATTATCTGATGTCATCATCATCATCAGCATCATCAGTTTTGGTGCTCCTGTTGGTTGCTGGTTTAGTATAGATTTATAGGAAACTTTAAGAACTTCAACATTTGTCTCATACCCAAACTGTGGCCCAAATCGCACAGTGTAAACCCGGCTTGAGTCTAAGCCTATTCTAAGCACATACCTGGATACATAAGGCAGAGAAGGCCATCACAGAGGTTCAAATTGGGGTTACAAGCCAGTTAGCAAGGAGAGAAATCTGCTGTCATAACGGAATACGGATAAGTACAGAATAAATACGGATAAGCGATACCAATCTTAAAGAGTGTTACCTGACAGTTACATGCTTCAAATAATGGTCGACTCACACATACACATTGTAACTAATGGTGCACATCAAATGACTCATTTGATTACACTCAATGAACCAAATGACATTAAAACATACCAGATTGTGGATCAGCTAATCTAAACACAGTGGGTGCTAAAAGCATGCGGGGCCCAGTCTAATGAATGATTAATTTAGCTTTGAGTCTGTTAGTGATGTCAGAACCGATAATACCATAAAATGTGTGCCTGCCATATCAAAAAGGCTGTTAGTGTGATGCTACACAGTAGTTCCTTCTGTTAAACTCTGTATGTGTGTATGTGTTCTAGAGAGAGCGACAGAGAGCAAGAGAGAGAGAGAGAAAGAGAGAAAGAGCGCTGTCTTTTGATTCGTTAGTTGTGTTGTCTTTGGGTCCGAGTTTGTCAATTTGTTTGCCTAGAATGTTTTTCCATAATGGCAAAGCTCCTGTGCGCAAAGCCCCTGAGCTCCATGAAGATTAGGTGTGTTATTAATGGAGAGAAATGCTTATGCACTAGTGGAATAGCTTTGGATATAATGTATTGTATCATATAATGTATTGTATTGTATAATATCATATAATATTGTATTGTATCATATAATGTATTAGATTTCTTTTTAATATATAATAAAATATAATGTGTAAAATGACTAGATATTGTAAGGAAGCCGACTAGGCCACGCCCCCTCCCGTAGCGTCGTCGTCCTGGAAACCAAATGGTTCCAGGATGATGATGCATTATATAAGGCTGGTATGGTTATTGTATATTTGTGAATGGACTGTATATAAGACGAGCTCTGTTCGAGGACTCTGCATGAGGACGTTGTTTATGCTGATGCACGTTCAGTTAAGTGTGTGGTGCCCGCTGTGGACCTTTCGTTATTCTGACGGCGGTCAGAATAATTATTTTGTATCGTTTCATTTCGCATTTACCCTCGGTTTGTGTTTGCTCGTGTTTCCTTTCACTTTGTGTTTTCCCGTGTTTTATAATAAAGTGTACCTGCATTATGGATCCGCTCCTTATTAGTCCGTCACAGAATAACTCGCCAAACAAGGATCCAGCGGTACACGCTCAGTGGGGCTTCCTCTTGGCGTTAAACTGAACTTTTATCGTTGCCAGCCTCTGAACTTTTGTCTTTGTCAGCCTTTGAACTTTTGTCTTCAATGGTACCTTCAGAGTCACCTTTGGTACTTTCAGAGTCCCTTTTGGTCCCTACAGAGTCCCTTTCGGTATCTACAGAGTCCCACTCGGTCCCTACAGAGTCCCACTCGGTCCCTACAGAGTCCCCCTCGGTCCCTACAGAGTCCCCCTCGGTCCGTCTTCAGTCCCTTTCGGTCCCTTCAGCATCTGCTTCTGTCCCTTTGGCGTCCCCTTCAGTCCCTCCAGGGTCCCCAGCTTCCTGTTTGGTCCCTCCAGGGTCCTGTGTCCCCTTCGGTCCCTCCAGGGTCCCCAGCGGTCCCTTCGGTCCCTCCAGAGTTCCAAGCGGTCCCTTCGGCCCCTCCAGAGTTCCCAGCGGTACCTTTGGTCCCTCCAGAGTTCACAGCAGTCCCTTCGGTACCTCCAGAGCTCCCAGCAGTCCATCGGTCCCTTCCTTGGTCCCTATCGAGGTCCCTTAGGTCCCCTTCGAGTCCCCTTGGTTCCCCGTCGAGTGTCTTTCGCTCCCTTTAGTGTCCCCTTTTGAGTCTCTTGTAGCACCTACCAAGGTCCACGCACTGGAGACTAGGGAGCCACGTTGCGTCCCTGTGGAGGCCTGGAAGCCTCGCCCTGACCATGCTCCACTCAGTTTATGGAGTATTTAGAGACCAAGACCCCCGCTATCTCTGTGTGCACCGTGGGCTGACTACGTTTACGTTTACAAAAATGAAATAGAGACCTTACTTAAGAAAATACTGTCAAATGCTAAATGGAAAAAAATCCATTTAGTGCAGTCCATTTGATAGATAGCTGGACCTTCACTGTAACTTTACCCAACTGATTACACCTCTTAATACCACCTTTATCACGTTGTGACTGCAAAGCACTACAATACAATGCCAAATCCACTTAGATGTACTGGAAACAGTGCAGCAGAGAGAAAATGAAGAGAACAAACTGTTGGGCCCCTTCGACCCGGTTTCATATAAGCGGTCAGAAGATGGATGGATGGATGGATGGATGGATGGATGGATGGAATAAATATTAGAATTTATGTTGGAAATGTAGATATGATTCTGATAGTGCTTAAGCAGCAGTAGGAAGGACTTACTAATACTGAGTGGGCACTAAAACCCCATAGCTTCAACTAGCATCATCATCAGCACTGTCTGGCGCTTTTCAGTGTCATAGATTATAGTGGAACTTCGCTATTCGTACACAATTCGTTCCAGGAGCCAGTTTAAATGGCTGTTTGTATGAATGCCGAATCATTTTTTCCACATAAGAAATAATATTAATTGGATTCCTCTGTTCCAGACCCACAGATGATTGCTTATTTAAACCTATGAAAAACAATAAATATACAATTAATGGTGACCTGTTCACAGCAAGAACGGTCACTCCTTTTGCCACATTAGCCTCTTTTATTATGTCTTTATTTTTCAGTATAGACGATATGCTTGATTTCGCCATGCCATACTGAGTTGCCAGATCAGAGACACAAGTTTCTCTTTCAAACTTCGCAACTTCAAGTTTCACTTTCAATTAAATTGTTGTTCTCACGGCTTTCCTTTTAGGCTTGGTTGACTTATTAATCCTTTTTTGACCCATGGCTGCACTATTTTTAATAAAAATAACAATAAGAACAGTAGCACAAAGGAGCTTGCATGGACAATGTGTATGGAAAAGTGACGAGACTGAGCTTAAGCGCCGTGTGGATCGACCTGTAATAAAGTTACGCTGAATCGCAAGGCAAGCATACGAATGATGAACGAAAATTTTACAAGTTAGAAGAATAACGAGGTGTACGGGTACAGAGGCATTCAACTGTATATTTAATATAAACTACAGACTAATGCTGCATTTATTACCTGGTGGATAGTATTTGTGCAATAAGTATCATTTTTTATTTCTATTTCATGGAATTCAAAAGCGATCCAGAAAATAACAACCAATCATAAGGAACAACAACAGTCAACCTGCAAAACTATAGAGAACCTACACATGCTATCTTTGACATTAACACAGTGATATTTGCCAAAGATTGACTTCAGAGAATTGCTTAAATGCAATAAACCACCACAATCCTAGAGAACGGCCATATTGCTGAAGGGACCATGAGAAAGCATTTACAGTTGTGGTGTATAATAATATTGACAAATCAAATTAAGATTAACGTGTTTTGAAATCATGCAAGCTAGAAATATATAGATGAATAGACCTGTTCAGGGTCCAAGGCATCTGTAAAACATCACAGCATAGGCACAGATATCTGCTAGTAGAATTGTTCACTGGTCCTTATTAATGATATGAATGATTTCACTGATGACAACAGTGCAGGATGATCATATTCTGCTAAGTCTCTATAGTCAGTCAACAGCACTTTGTCTAGCAGCAGGATAAAGACACTAAAGACAACGATGGAGAGGATTTATTTTCGTTTCTCAGAGCCAAGATATAGGATATTCTTCACTGGCTATGATGATCATATGACCTTAACCATCAATGATCAATGATCTTCTTTTATTTTGTATAGAAGCTTACAGAAGTTGAAATTGATGGTATGACTATTATGAATAAATGTTTCATACTTTGGCTTTAAAAATGTAAAATCTTACCCACATCATTTTTCTGCTAGATAATTTGTTCTTGAATGATTTTGCAGACCATGCTGATCATTGTACACTTGAAGGCACACAACTGTATATTAATCCCTTTCTGGAACATCAGTTCCAGCATGACAATGTTCCTGTGCATAAACAAGCTCTATTCAGATATTACTGCTAAGAATGAAGTGGAATGGACACCAGGTTCGATTCACAGCTCGGGTCCTTTCCCGTCCAACCTCTATCTCCCAATCTTTCCCATTTCATTGGTCTGCCCTGTCATTAAAGGCAGAAAATGACAGAAACATTCTAAAATAAAAAGAATAAATCACAAGAAATAGTAATGAACTGAAAGAACTTAAGTGGCCTTTACAATGCCATGACCTTCACCCTGCTAAACACCTGGATCAAATTAGAAGGTCAAATGAGCTTCAGACCTCCTCACTGCTCCTGGTTGACTCCTGTAGCTAAATAAACACCTTCCTCCAGACCTTCCTAGGAGGTACTGGGAATTTCAACTAGAACCGTAATAATCAGGTCTCCACAGTGTCTACTTTAACTAGTCTGTCTGTAAATCTGCAGACTGCATACCAAATCACTCACCTCCACCACACGTCTCGGAGCACTCAGTAAACCCGTCATACTCCCAGTCGTGTAGCTCCTCTTGCTCTGCGCCTGTGTTTCTAATTCTCTCGTTCTCCTGCTCAGCTTTCACTCCAGCACAGGGTATACGGTAACAGGGTTGCATATCTAGGGGCTTCTCTCCATCACACTCATCGTCTGGAAGTTCAGCAACCGTCTGGGAGAAGGAGAGCAACACCTGACATTTCACTGTCCGTCTCTGTATGCCAGCACCGCATGATCTACTGCAGGACCCCCAAGCTCCTCGAATGAACCTGTAAAACCAACATGGAATCATAATGTAAATCGACACACTTTCAACAATCTGGGTTTCTTTTGGCACTTGATTAATTTCCACATGTTTTACTTATTTACAGCCAAGTTCATAAACTGCATCTTAGATCCAGCTGTTTCTTTAAGCAGCTGGAAGGCATTAAAACACAAAGCTTTGAATTAAATTCTTTGATGCATGCTTCCTCAAAGTGGGCATTCGATGAGTTCAGTGTTTTTATAGCTTTACTTCAAGAAGACATTTCCAGTTGTTAACCTAATAGATAGAACAGCTACATAATCATGCATGGGTAGTGGTGGCTCAATGGTTAAGGAGCTGAGTTGTTGATCGGAAGACCAGGAAGAACTGGGCTCACTGTAGGGTCCTTGAGCAAGACCCTTAACTCTTCCTGTACAGTAGCTGACCCTGCGCTCTGATCCCCAACTTACTAAGATGGGATAATTAAGAATTTCCCTCATGGGATCAATAAACTATTTAAAAATAAATAATGGCTTGATAAAGACTGCAAGGACTTAACTGCTAATGAGATCACCTTACCATGCTGATAAAATAGTAAATAGAGCTCATAAATTATAGTCAGACACCTGACGATGTCATCACATGCTTAGAATCAGACGTCCACACTATTGAACACAGAATATCGGATATTAAGACTGATGTTTAATCACAATTTCACTCTGACCTTCGAGCATGTGAGTATTTTAGTGACATGCAAGACAAACGTCAGTTGGTAATATTTACACGGTGTGTGTCTAACGATTGTGTGATATTGTGCAATTAAAGACACAACCAATGGCAGAACATGTGAAAGAAACAATGATGGCTGGTTTTTTTTTTTACTATTGTAAGTGATTATATTTTTGTTTGTGGACTTGGTTGAACTGAGAGTTTGTGTGTCTGAGGAGAAGGGCTGGGGTGGGTGGGTTGGTTGATGGGGCGAGTGATGGGGTGGGTGAAAATGTGAGTGATGTGGTGGGTGATGTTCAAGTGTGCCCATGTGTATGATGTAGCTCGTCGTCTGACTGGTTGGTCATAAGCATGGAGATAAGTCTGTATTAAATGTGTGATCCTGACTCGAGACAATGTTCTCAGCTTCATCTATTTAAGTGACTTTTGCAGTCTTGTCCACTGGTAGCCAGTTATTGTAATCATGCCTACATTTTTTGCCGACCGAATAAGCATGTTTCCGCTTTTTATGAGCCAGTGCACTGAGAAAACGATAACTATGTTCTGATGTTCTGCAAAAAGCACCCTAGTGGCCGTCTTTACAACATCCTGCAGAATACATCCAAAACCTTATGTTAATACATCAGTAGCAAAACATCCAATATGATTACATTGCTTCCAATACACAAGAATATTTCATAGAGAATCGTATTCCGGTGTCTTTTACTATAAATGCTAAACTGACTATTGTCTATCAAGGACAAAACTGTCAAGCACTGGCAATTTGTTTTAATTTAGAAGTTTGCAAGTAATTGCTACAGTGGTTCTGAGCGTACTGGAAGAAAATGGCAGGCTTAAAGTTTGGCAGCAGAGGTGCAATAAGTCTAACACAGGAATTTCCTTCTTGTTCCTTTTACATCCGTACGCCTGCGCCCATATGGCAGGCAGATATTGTTGTTGGCTTCTGGGTGACAGCATATTATATGCTGTTATTTATGTGCTGCGGGGGGCGGGATGGGAGCATGCCTTTTGTAAAGAGAGGAAAATCATACACCTTTTTTTGCGATAGACAATTCTCACCCTGTTGAAGTGAAACAGGTCAGATGCTCTAAAACACATGAAGCATCAAGCGTAGATCAAAGACGAGGTCTTTTAGAGTTGACTGTATGCACGTCCTTAATATTTATTTTTTATACATTTCTGCCAAGCATGTAACCCAAGCCTCATTGTACATACATTACTGAATATGTGTATTGAGTTATAGCGATATAGAGTATGAAATCAGCATGGCGAAATGCATATGAAACAGAACCCAACCATTTCATCCAATCCAATTTCTCCCTTATGGCTTAAAGCATTTCTTTGAAATTTAATGGTTACTGCATTGTTGAAATAAATGAAATGAATTGTAGGGGTTAGATAAATCAAGCTTTGCCTCAATTTAATGAAGTCATACAATAATAAAAGTCTCTTTGAGATTAAAGCATGGGTGCCAAATTCTTCTTCTATTCTTTTTGTGGTTTCACCTTAAGTAATAAGCATGATTAGCAGCAAATGCTTGTTCAGGCTACTTTAATTTTATCTTTAGCACTTTCAGCTACTTCAACTATGCTCTATATTTGCCTCATAAGCCTGACAATCCGCCATCTTTTAACAGGATACCTTTTATCTTCTGGCATTTGGCAGGTGGTTTTATTCAGACTAATCGGAACTATTTATCTTATTTATACAGCTGAGCAGTTCAGAGTTGAGGCTCTTTTGCAAAGGTCCAGAAGTCATAGCTTCATGGTCCTGAGACCCACAACCAGATTAACACTGTTGCCACAAAAAATCCTGATAAGAGCCGATGTCAAAAGCTAGGGCAGTTGAACCACCTGTCAAATTGTTTTAGGTGGTAGGTCAATGGGTAAAGTGTTGGACTGTTAACCAGATGACTGTGTGTTCAGTTCCACCAGGACCACCAAGTTATCACTGCTGGAATCATGAGCAAGTCCCTTAAACCTCTATTCTTCATTTGTATATCAAAAGTAAATGTAAGTTACTCTGGAATAAAGCGTAAATGATTTAAATGTATTAATCAACTTTTACTGCAGTTATTGGGACACGATATACTGTTTATTTATAACCGAATATTTATTATTTAGTTACAATTAAATAATAAATGAGTATTTTAAATTATATAATTTTTATTAATTTATCTTCTAGGGAGGCGTGGTGGCGAAGAGGTTATCACGGTCGCCTCACAACAAGAAGGTGCCGGGTTTCATTCCTGGGCCAGGGATCTTACTCTGCGCTTGCATGGCTTTCCTCTGGGTACTTCAGTTTCCTTCCACCATCCAAAAACATGTACATTAAGTTGATTGGTGATATTAAATTGGAGTGAATAGGAGTGAATGTGTGTGTGGCTATATCACCCTATGTGTTCTGGGATATGCACCAGCAGACCACCATGACCCCGAATTAGGAAATAAGCTGGTAAGAAGATGAATGATCTTCGGTACTTGCTTATTCCCTAAATTAGGGTCACTAGTGTCTTTCCCAGCTTCCTGAAACAGTAAAAAGTAGGAGAGGTACACCCTGAGCAGGTCGCTAGTTCACTCACAGGGCCAAACACACTTGCTCCTATGGGCAATTTAGAATCACCAATCAACTTAATTTACATGTTTTTGGACTGTAGAAGGAAATCGGAAAGTCCACACAGAAAGACGACTGCCTGGGAATCGAACCTGGAACCTTCCTGCTGTGAGGCAACAGAACAAATTTTTACAGCATCTATGCATTGCAGTTAGTAAAAAATACAGGAAATTGACAGGAAATTGTCCCCCTTTTACAGCAACAATTTTTAATCATATACTTACATTGGTTCCTCAGAAACGGTATCTTCCTCAAATTCTATGGCTTGTTTGAACCATGGTGGCTTTGCTTCAACCGGCAACATCTCTGAAAAGACACCAAACGATTGCTGTTCCACTGAAGACCTCACTCATGTTATTAATAATTTTACAGGAATATTCTCTCAGACCAGCAGCTGATAATGTTCTGATGGACATTTTAAGAAGAATGTTGCTAACCTGCCGGCTTGTAGCAGGGCACAGGAATCAGACAGTCTTCCTTTATGTGTGGTTTTCTTATAGGATTGCAGCCACCAGCATGAAGGCCTCTGTGATCAATGCATAGGACCACTCTGTAACGCAGCCCTTGTCCACAAGTTACTGTGCACTGGTAATGACATATGCATATACAAGTATAACTTTAAAAAACAAATGAACATATATTATATTAACAAATATTCACATGTTTTCATCTCTCATGTAATTTTCTGACCGCTTATCCAGAACCGGGTCATGGGGCAGCAGTCCAAGCAGGGAACACCGAGGCGTTCCCATGCCAGCCGAGAGACATAGTCCCTCCAGCGAGTCCTGGGTCTTCTTCTGGGCCTTCTCCTGGTGGGAAAGGCCTGAAACACCTCTCCTGGGAAACGTCCGGGAGGCATCCGTGACAGATTCCCGAACCACCTCAGCTGGCTTCTCTCGATGCGGTGGAGCAATGGCTCTACTCTGAGCTCCTCCCGGATGACCGAGCTTATCCTTTCGGTCATGACCCAAAGCTCATGACCATAGGTAAGAGTAGGAGCATGACCCTGGCTGCGCCTAAAAATCCTTTCCATAAAGATAATGAACAGGACCGGTGATAAAGGGCAGCCCTGACGGAGTCCAACACGCACTGGGAACAAGTTTGA
>JAOTRA010000034.1:6819778-6830909 GCA_026260255.1 Pseudolaguvia tuberculata
CACCCTGGACGGGTCACCAGTCCATCTCAGGGCAACACATAGACAAACAACCATTCACACACACATTCACTCCTATACACAATTTAGAATCAGCAATCGGCCTAATCTGTATGTTTTTGGACTGTGGCAGGTGCTGGGAGAACTAAGATGGGATATGTGAAGAAAAACATTTCACTATATGTTGTACTCTGTGTAATCATGTATGTGACAAAAATTTAATCCCTTCCCCTTTCCTTTCCTTATTGGAAGTCAATGTTCCCTTTATCTCTGCGGCTCCAGTGATTGGTGCTTTCAATAAAGACACCTGGAATTATTCATTCATTCATCTTCTTATCCGCTTATTCTCGAATCCGGGGTCACAGGGGTCTGCTGCACCTATCCCAGCACACATAGGGCGAGAGGCGGGGTTACACCCTGGAAGGGTAGCCAGTCCATCACAGAGCAACACAAAGACAAACAACCATTCACACACACATTCACTCCTATGGACAATTCACAATCACCAATCCACCTAATCTGCATGTTTTTGGACTATGAGAGGAAACCGGAGTAACCGAAGGAAACCCACGCAAGCGCAGGGAGAACATGCAAACTCCACACAGAAAGGTCCCGACCCGGGATTCGAACCCGGGACCTTCTTGTTGTGAGGCGATTGTGGTAACCACCGCACCGCCCACACAAGGAATTAATGTAGCTTATTTTACACCAAGTAAATCGTGTTCTAAATAGGTCCAGGTCACACTCTCAGAGGATCTCATAAGGTTTGTCTTCACCTTCTTGACAATAGCACAATAGTGCAAAGACGCAACTATCCAGAGAGTTCTGTTCTCTTGTTTTCAGATCAAGGCCCAACTTTTGCCTAAACAAACTTCCAAGATCTGTCACATTCTTTTGCGGTGACAAAAGTGTTTCAGTGAGTGGTAAGATATCACTCCCCATACATCCTTGCATAGTCAGGCCTGGCGCAGGGTAAAAAACCCACCATATCCATATCCACTCCATTTACTAATAAAGCCATTTATTGAAAACAGACGCCGACCAAAATTCCCACTCGAAATACCAAAAGCTTTTTCTAGAATTAAGTTTCCGTCCCAGATGGGTTGTGTCACAAACTGTTTGAGAGTCTTTGCACCTTGATAATTTTTTACTGAAAAAAGAATTCATTTTAGGTTTTCTTAGCAAACATATAGCAAACATATATCTACAGTAGTTGCATCTTCATGGTAACGACATGTTTAACTAAATAATAGTATGGGAAGTGGTATGATTTGGACATGTGCAGAGGAGGGACAAGCAGTATATTGGTATAAGAATACTAAGGTAGTATAGGAAGTAGTATAGGAAGTGGTAGCGCAGGTGTTGGACTACCAGCACTGCCAAGCCACCAAGCCAACACTGCTTAGCCCTTGATTGCTCAGTTGGCAGGGAATAACGTAAGTCTCTCTGAATAAGATGTTATTATTGCTGAAAAATGGAAATCTAATGCATAAAAAATAATGAATGAATAAAAAGGAGAATGAAGAATTGGAATGAAACAATTCAGCCATTTATTTGCAGTGGAATCACTGCTTGCTTTCACAACTTTTCTCAATGTTTTCAAACATTTTCCCCATCTTCAAATGAGAAAATTGAGCATTTATAGCTTTCTGTCTCAGACTGTCTTATATATTGGATACATTTTTGTGAAGTAACAGAGTTGTTTTTATTGGCATTTTCCAAATGTTTACTGTGTCATTTCAAACTGGCTGTTTGATTAAGTGTAAGACAGCCAGAACATTAATCTTGGAAGCTCCTCAAAAAACTGGGTTTAAAGTAGAGGTGTAATAATTGGAAAGTGGCTGGCAGCCAGAGGTGTAGCTTGTTTTTGGACGGAGTTTGGGGTAAGTTCACCAGAAAACTTCATTGGTATAGACGTCCCAGCATAAAAGTGTGTCTTTGTCTTTAGATCCAGAATAAAGCGCAGTCAGGCATACAGAAGGTAGCCTTTCCTTGAACTGTTCATTTTTCCAGAATTGATATGGGAACAAGGGTGTAGTGGATACCCCGGTTGCCTCACAACAAGAAGGTCCCGGGTTCGATTCCTGGGCCGGGGATCTTTCTGTACGGAGATTGCATATTCCTCCTCACGCTTACGTGATTTCCTCCACTCAGGTTCCCTCCCACCATCCAAAATCATGCAGATTAGGTCGATTGGTGATTTTAAGTTGTCCATAGGAGTGACTGTGTGTGTGAATGGTTGTTTGTCTATGTGTGGCCCTGTGATGGACTGGTGACCCCTGCCTCTCGTCCTATGGGAGCTGGGATGGCACCAGCAGACCCCCATAACCCCGAATTAGGGAATAAGAGGGTAAGAAGGTGAATGAAAGAATGATGTTAAGAATGGATGATATTAGAGTACATGAATTTTGTTACTACTCAAGTTAATTCAATGTTGAACCATTCAGGAACAAGAAATTGATCTAAATTCAGGAATTATGGGATGTTTTCTGTGCTGCACACGCACCAAGCTATTGTATATTTTCTATTGGGTAAATTATGAATTCATTCATTCATTCATTCATTCATTTATTCATTCGGGTGGTGCGGTGGTGTAGTGGTTAGCACGCTCGCCTCACAACAAGAAGGTCCTGGGTTCGATTCCTGTGTGGAGTTTGCATGTTCTCCCCGCGCTTGCGTGGGTTTCCCCTGGGTACTCCGGTTTCCAAAAACATGTACATTAGGCGGATTGGTGAGTCTAAATTGGCCATAAATGCCCAGCCAATAGGGAGTAGCCTTAATGCTACCGATCACTTAGTGAACAACCAATCACACATCACTCCTATGGACAATTAAAACCACCAATCGACCAAATCTGCATGTTTTTGGACTGTCGGAGGAAACAGGAGTACACGGAGGAACCCCACGCAAGAGCGGGCAGGACATGCAAACTCCGCACAAAAAGATTTCAGGCCTGGGATTCAAACCCGGGATCTTTTTGTTATGAGGCGACCGTGAGGCGATCCACTACACCACCGCGTAAAATTTTATACTTTTTGGGAAAAACAAATGTAGCAAATATAAATAACTGATT
Organism: Pseudolaguvia tuberculata; assembly: GCA_026260255.1. NCBI lineage: Eukaryota > Metazoa > Chordata > Actinopteri > Siluriformes > Sisoridae > Pseudolaguvia > Pseudolaguvia tuberculata. The sequence continues at coordinate 6,822,849 of JAOTRA010000034.1, forward strand.
TTTAAACAAATGAAAATTAAAGAACCTCAATTTAATTATACTCAAAAAACTAGAAAAATAGAAAAAAATCTCAAATATTGTAGCAGAAGAATATGCAACATGCAAGTTTCTTCACCACTTTTCTATAAAATACTCACTTTGACTGTGAAGTCAGCCTCGAGTGGTCCGACTATTCTGAGGATCTCCTTGTCGTTAAGCTTCTGGAAGTCGATGATGGTGTTCTGGAAGATGCTTTGCTTGGGTCCTTCTAAAGAAAGCTCTCCCTTAATACCCTGCAAGGTCTTACTCTCCAGATCTGGAAATAAATACAATCTGCTCATGGCACATATAAAGCTTATACAAATATGAGATACTCTACATGACATACACTATAATGCCAAACGTTTGTGTTCACCTGACCATCAGATTCATATGTGTTTTTAAACATTTTATTCCAGATTTATTTCCATTTTTTGCTATTAAATGAAGCTCCAGCCTTCCAGTCCAATGTTGTGCTTGAATGTGAGAATCTCTTCATTCAGCTCCAACAGTATTAGTGAGATCAGACACTAACGTCAGGTAAGGACGTCTGGGGTGGGTCAGTCACCATTCCAGTTCATTCCAAAGGGGTTCAGTGATGGTAAGATCAGGACTTCCATGTTGAACCATGGTGTTTTTTCCCCCACTAATAATAACCCAGCATGTAATAATAGAGGTCAGGGATTTTGTGCTCAGGGTCATTGTCATGCTGAAGTCTCTTCCAAATCTCCAAGGAATAATGTAATGCTACGTCATATAACAAACAGACCAACCCTTGGGCTTCCAGTTTGTAGCAACAGTTTCGAGAGGAAACACATATGGATCGGATGGTCAGGTGACCACTAACTTTTACCATTATAGAGTATGAGTATTAACTATGCAGAAGTAAAAGACTGGCAATTTAATTAATGTAGTTTTGATTAGAATTAGAAAACTTAATTATGATTTCTGTTTTTAACATCACAGCTGGATGTTCATAGATGTTTAATCAGATGTTTGATAATAAAGAATAACTCTACAAATTAAGTTCACATATAATAAAATTTCTCAAAATTGTGTACGAGTTTAAATACTATGCTTAAATACTGTATTTCATTCATTCATTCATTCATTCATTCATTCATTCATTCATTCATTCATCTTCTTACCCACTTTTTCCCGAATTCGGGGTCACGGGGGTCTGCTGCGCCTATCTTAGCTCACATAGGGCGAGAGGAGGTGGTACACCCTGGACGGTCGCCAGTCCATCTCAGGGCAAATACTATAATGCTTTTCTTTTTCTTTTTTTTCTCCCTCCCCTTAACAAGAAATGATGGTTAGGTGTAGCTGATAATGTATATAGTGTTTGTTTAAGTGATGTCATCAATCCAGAAGTCAGGCCTTATTGGTGGCATTAAACAGAAACACTGCCACTGAATTGATCATTATCGCTGAAAAATTGGCATGTTTTGGGCTGTACTAATCGGTTGGATAAGGAAAAACATTTGGAGGACCAAGCTGGTCTGCCAAATGTTATAACAAATCAAGGAGAAGAAGAAAGAAGAAAGAAGGCATTGTGGTTGGCCAGAATGAAACAGGATTTCCAAACCAAAGTTCTTGACAACATTCATGTTTGTTCTTGCCATTTCTCATATAACGTAGTTAGCTCTATTTTATTTATTATTATTGTATACACATGTTGTGGATGAGCTAATGCAGCCTTCCACGCCATCTGGTTGCTTATAGGCCTCCAAACCTTTATAACATCTAAGGTCTTATGTCGTGTACGGGCTTGGTAGTTTACTATATCGGCATAAGAAATAGAAGAATGAACTGACAGCCCATCACGAGGAAGCCAAGCTCAGACAGATGTTTACTGCCTAACAACTTTAGTTTGTCCTTGTATGTATGATTTAGCAGCCTTTACCAGTTTTTTTTCTATGGTTGAAACTTCATAAATTAGTAGAGCAACATCTTCTATGCTGTTTTTTATATCAGAGGATCTCCAATAAGGCCTTCACATTCAGGCAACTGATTAAAATGTGTCGTCGGTAAAAAAAATTAAACAAATATATTTTATACTGTATAGATAAAATCTGTACATTGGTACATTGTGTGGGAAAGGTCACCAGGTGAATTTTATCCTACATCACTATATAATGCCAGATTTTTATTTTGTTTTATGGTAACTAACTCTTAAGAAAAAATACTGGGTCATTTTATGACCTTGAAGTGAGAACGATTCAGGAAAACTATATGTTTTACTAGTTTGCTAAATTGGTCACAGATCTGGCAACCCTGACCATACTTCACATCAATTTTTCTTGACATTCAAGCAATTGAACTTTTTAATTGGAACATTTTGATAATAACACATTTCTAATTCCTGATGCCGCAGCCAATCACACTTTCAGAGATTAACTTGCACCCAAATATTTCATGTGTAACCATAATATTTGTAATTAAAACCAATTTATTGTACTGTAGTGCCAAAAGTTTGTGGTCACCTGTCCATCAAATTTATATGTGGTTCCTTTCCAAAGTGTTGCTACAAATCCGGAAGCCCACAGTTGGTCTAGAATGTTTTTCTATGTAGTATCATTATATTATTGTTTCACTGGAACTAAGAGTCTCCAACACTGTTCCAGCATGACAATGAACATTATTATTAGTGTGAAAAACCCGCACAAGCGTTTTACACAAAGTCCTGATCTTACCAACACTGAACCCCTTTGGGATGAACTGAAATGGTGACTAACCCACCCCAGACTTCCTTACCTGACATTAGTGTCTGATCTCACTAATACTGTTGGAGCTGAATGAAGAGATATCTCACATTCAAGCACAACATTAGACTGAAATGTAGTAAAAGACTAGAGCTTCATCCAATAGTAAAATGGGAATAAATCTGGAAGAAGATGTTTGAAAATGTGTTTGTGATGCTCAGGTGACAACAAACTTTTGGCAGTCTAATGTGCCACGCCTCATTCCTTGCTTTATATTTAGATATATATTTTAGATAAAGTTTGTAATAAAAACTTGCTTTTCCATTTCAGCCTAAAGCTTCAAAGCCTCAGGCTGTGTTTCCTGTACTGAACAGATGCTTCCAAGTTTGATAGACAACCACATTCAATGTTAATTTTAGACATATTTTGCGGCAAATCAAATTGCACCTTCTCACATACGGTACACACATGTGAAGACTTTCAAATAAACCCAGTAATGATTTTAGTACTGTTCTATGTTCTGCTTGGTTTGATGACAGACAATGGTAGACCTCTCAAAGTCTGTACAGCCTCTCTACATTCATAACATTACCTAAAGTCAACCTTATGGGTTATGAGGTCTTGTCTTAATCCAGTGTGGACATTTACAAAATACTAAAGTGGGAACAAAAACTCTCCAAGAGTGTAAGTCATTGCCAGCAACCAGCTGGTTACTATTTGGTTGCCCAAATGTGCGAAATGTGCCAAAAATGTAAAAAGCAGCTACACTGAAATAAACTCTTTTCTGGCTGAGATGAGAATAATGAATGGATGAAAGACATTAGTTTTGGATTTTATGCCATTTTACCCAGATGCTTGCCAACATCTTAGCATCATTGATACAAATCTAGAACATATTTTAATGGAAAGAAATTGCTATAAACACAAATTTATTTCTGTCAATCAATTTGCTGTCACTGTTCATTAAACAGTAGAGTTCTATTATTATCAGTTATTGGATTAAGAGGCTTTTATATTAAAAGAATCTCCAACAAACAACCTAGAAGATCAATGAGACTAAGCAAAGCCTGTATAGGGATGTCCCCTTTTCCCAGGGCCGTGAGGGCGCTTCACTGGTGCCAGGGTCCTATGCACTTAGTCAGCTTCCCCCCAATTTACGACACAGTACACATTCCACTTTGAGCTACTAACACTGTAAGAAAAAATAGTTTTCCTGGATTTCTTGATTTACAGGTAATATTAGGATGAACCTCACAGAAAAAGGTCTAAAAGGTCTAATAAACTTCATAAATAAAAACATCCACAATTGCACTAAACTTTTTTAGTGCAATTTTTGTTGTCTTCTCAGCTCTAAATGGAAGCCCCTGAACCTACCAAGACTTACACAAGTGATCCGGGCCTTTTAGAACCAGACGCACATGACGACTTCCATAAGGAATAACAATCACAGTGTCCTCAGCTGGAGGAAAGACAGAAAAAGAGAAAAGACAAATAAAGGAATGGAACGATTAAAGGGAATGCAAAGCTTTTCATTGCAGTCAGATGTGATCATTAAAAATGATCTAAGCTGTGCAGGAAGGCTTGAGAAAAACCAAAAACAATAGAAAACATACATACTAATACTATAGGCCATAACTGGGACCATGGCTGTACATAAGCATGATACCGCTTGCTGTTTAATAGGATCAGCTTGGCTTGGGTCTGTGTCCCATACATACGCTGGTGGATTTTTTTCATTTAATACAAATACTTTGTTAGTTAGTTAGAAAATTAAACAAATTGCTAATTTTATGTTTACCTGAAAGCGATAAAACGTGTGAACTTTAATCATGATAAGATTACACCAGGACTCTGATCGGTACTTTTCTTTGATAAAGCAGCTGTGCTGTGCAGGTGCAGCAGGGTTGAAATTAGTCACAGGTGGTGGAAAAAACCTCTTGACAAGGTTAAAAAGCATGTACAACAAAAGCTATTATTGAAACTGTTTGTCAAGCCTTATAAAACATGTGCTGGCGAACAACAGCGGTTACCACTGTACTGTTCCCAGGCACTTATAACGGCATAGGCACATACAATCGCATTATTTAATGCAAAGACACTAAATAAACGCATCGGACACTACTTTAAAATGTGCTGTATTCAAATTAAACCGGATTACCCTGAGAAAACCCAAGCGTGGGGAGAACATGCAAACTTTGCACAAAAAAACTCCATGCCCGGGAAACGAACCCAGGCCCTTCTTACTGTGAACCATTACGCCACTGCACCGCTGTTTTTAAACATCTGTAAATTCTTAAATTAAATCTTCCTCTTAAGGGTTTTTCCCCCTCGCACCATAACACAGCATGTCTTCGTGGAGCTCAGGGGCTTTGTGCAAAGGGACATACACCTTAGTGCATGGATGGCTCAAATGATTAAGGCACCAAGTTGTTGCTAAGATGACCAGGAAGACTTTGGTTCAAGCCCCACTGCCGCTAATCTGCCACTGTTGGATCCTTGAGCAAGACTGTTAACCCTTTTTGCTGTATCATAGCTGACCCTGCACTGTTGATCCCCAACAAACTGCATATGCAAAAAATAAAATTTTACTCTGCTGTAAAGTATATAGTATATGTGATTAATAATCACCTTTAATTGTCAAGTCTGGGTCTTTTCCTTTTCAGAGGAAGGATAGGTTAATGCTGCAACTTACTTCTTTGGTGAGGACATACTGTGGGTGTGGGTGTGCTGTTAAAGTGCGTACCAAAGTTTGGTCATATAGTGTGTAAATGACAAAATTGTAGAGTTAGCAAAGTAAAGACAATATGTGTTATTGTTCTCTCTCCTGTTAGGACCAAATTCTTACTTTGATATGTCAAAGTAAGACTGTTTTTGTATTAATGAAAAATCTACTCCTTACTCTTCCCACTGGCATGTTGAGATTTGTAATGTCCTCTAACGAGTCTGCAAGAAGAGCCGTCGCCGCTGCAAACTCCGCAATTATCTTCTTTAGCGGCGCTTCCTAACTCATGATCACAGCCAACAATCTGGCAAAAGAAAACAGAAGAAGACGTCTCACACTATGGAATTTAGTTACAGGCGGTTAGCATTTTTGATGTAAATATGTGGTAGGATACGATATGTCAAGTCACATTTATTTCTACAGCTAATTTGTAAAAAATAGTTGTTATAGAATCAAATCAAACATAAGTGACATACGCAACGTGAAACAGCATGGAAATGCATAAAAAGTTTAATAAAGACATGGAATGTGTTGCACGGTCCAAATTCACAAACACAGACTGTCCCGCAGACCTTCTAATCTGACTTAAGCACATGAATGAAACAGTCAGGTGTCTCAAAACTTTTGTGCATATAGTGTTTTATAAAGTGAAAAGCTGACTACAAACTAGAGACACAATAAAAAAGTAGTAGTAGTAGTAGTAGGCAGTCAAAAAGTTAAGGGCAATTTAGGAACACCAATTTAACTAATGTACATGTTTCTGGACTGTGGGAGGAAACTGAAGTACGCAGAGAAAACACACAAAAGCTTGTGGGAGAACATGCAAACTCTGAACAAAAAGACCTCTCTCTGGAAATTAAACCCAGGACTGCTTTGCTGTAAGGGAACCGGAATAGGGGTGGGTGATAGGGCAGTTCTCCTCTATGTTTCTAATCAAGAAAATGTGATCTAATGCTAGTCATCTCCATGCTACATGGAGCATCCAAAAAAAATTAATTTTGTCATTAGTAATTTAGACATTCCGCTTATTACCTAATTCGGGGTTATAGCGGTCTGCTGGAATCTATCCCAGCTCTCTGAAAGAAAACAGGGAGGTGTCCATCACAGGGCCAGACATACTTACTCTTATGGGCAGATTAGGTCAATTGGTGATTCAAAGTTATTCATTGGAGTGAATGTGTGTGAGAATGGTTGTTTGTCTATGTGTTGCCCTGCGATGGGCTTGAGACTCATCCAGGCTGTACCTTCGCACCTTGCCAGATGTGTGCTGGGATAGGCACCCCCCGTGACCCCGAATTATGAATGAAAATGAATAAATAAATCAACCTAATGTACACATTTATGCAAACAGGAAGAATATGCAAACCCCAAACACAAAGAACCCAGTAATCTGGAACCTTTATGCAGTGAGGCAACAGTGCTACATGTGAGCCACCATGCTGCCCCTGATTTAGACTTAGGCAACACACACTTGTCTTGGTATTCAGTACAGAAACCACCACTGTAACACTATCTAGCCAGGTCTATCTACAGGTCATTAGAGATGTTTTTAGATGAAGTGCAAACCTGACAGACTCCATTGATGCACATATCCAAAGATTCTGTATAACAACGTGTTCCATCTAACACCTTCGGCGCCAGCTCAACTACTAAATCTGTGCCTTTAGCCCTGCATTTGAGGGCACACGGGTTTTCAGGGTCGTTGTCCACTGGCAACCACTCATAAAAGCGACCTTGGTAGCGCACATCAGCATGGGCTGAACACTGCTGAGCACGGAAATCTCCTGAATCTGGTGGACAGTCCTAAAGGAAGAGTCAACAGTACAGAAGAAAAATGACACTAAACACAATGAGAATATAAACAGCATTTGATAGACATCAAAAGCAACTTGCAGGTTTCTTATTAAAAACAAACCCATCCTAAAATCAACCTTCCATCACATTAACCAATAAGCTTCCACTTTTCAGGCAGATTTACAATGCATTTACAATGCAACTACACCTGTTAATAAAGGTTTACTCACCACGTTACTGCATGTGCGGTATTTGATATTCTGGCCATCACAGGTCCTGCAAAGGAAATAAGATCACTGAATATGAGCACAAAACCCCTGACCTCCATTATTACATACTGGGTTATTATTGTGAAAAAATAGTGTTTAGTCCTGATCTTACCCCCACTGAACCCCTTTGAGATAAACTGGAATGGTGACTGACCCACCCCAGATCTCCTTGCCTGCCATTAGTCTCACTAATACTGTTGGAGCTGAATGAAGAGATTTCTCACATTCAAACACAACATTGGACTAAAAGACTTCATCCAAAAGCAAAATGAGATGTTTAAACTACATATGAATCTGATGGTCAGGTGATCATATACATTCTTCAATACAGTGTATGCAGCCATTCATTTTGTAAAGCAGCTTTTGACCAAAGCCAGACTACTAACCACACACCTAAACAGAGACCCTATCATTAGTAGAATACAAGAAATCAAAAATGCTATAATAGGAAAGATCCTCTTTGACATTTTCTATCAGGATTTAGCTTAATGTTCTTGCAGGCTGGAGGCTACCTTATGCTTTGAAGCTTAGAAATGATTAAACCAATATATAT
>JAOTRA010000034.1:6842979-6862832 GCA_026260255.1 Pseudolaguvia tuberculata
AAATATAAATAACTAAAGCTTTGAAGAAGGTTACTAATGCTTATATCTTTTCAGTGTGTGTGTGTGCGTGTGTGTGTCCTATCCACCTAAGTCCAATGAGTCCACCGACTGAGAAGACAGACATGCTTTCCAACACTAACAACGACGATGATGATGATGATGATGAATGCATATGTGTGTAACAGAGAGTGAGCGATGTGTGTGTCTTTCTGTGGAATTTCAGTGCGTGAATGAGTGGTGCACTGAAAGAGAAGGAAAGTGATGCCAGGTCACAGCAGGCCTACAGAGGAAGACAATCAGAAATAATAACACCAACCTGATATTATAATTTGTATTTCCTGGAGGAAGGATCTAGGTACTAGAGCCGAGGGAAATAATAAGCATGAACACTTATTCTCAGTGCAATCCCAACCAGGCTTCTGTTTCATCCATAGCCTCCTAAGATTAATAAGATATCTTCCACTGTTTTGCTAACAAAGTGCTCTTTTCCCCTCTGCTCCTGACTGTATGAAATGAAATAGTACGAGGTATTTGGCTAATCTCTTTCTAAAAGGATCAGTGCAAGGTTACTTTTAATGCTTGAGTGATGAGGAATTCCTGAATGATGTCCACCGATGTGCCAGTTGTCTTTTGTTCAGTGTCATATTGTTCCTCTTTCTATGCTTTGAACTTCTACTGCTGATGATATACAGGACAGAACTTACTTGCTACAGAAATATAGATCTAAAGCACTAAAGATTAAAGCACTGATGGAGGCTACTGGCTTTGTGGAATGACATTGTATTATGGGAAGTGGTAGCCTAGAGGATAAGGTGTTGGACTAATACCAGAAATAATGCGGTTCGAATCCCACCTCCACCAAGCAACCACTGTGGACCCTTCAGCAAGGCCCTTAACCCACAATTGCTCAGTTGTAAAAAAGACACCAAATGTGAGTCACTCTGGCTAAGAGTGTCTGCCAAATGTCAAAGTGTATTACTAGCGTGACACAATAATAACACAATAAACTTTAGCTTGTTTGGAGTTAAAACTTATGTATCATGACTTATCATAATAATTGATAATTCTCGAATTATCAACTTAACCTAAAAAGTTTAGATAAAATATTTACTCCCGGGGTGGCTCATTAGCGTAGTGGTCCCAGGTTTGATTCCCGTTCTTTTTGTGCAGAGTTTGCATGTGTGTTGCATGCGTTTTCTCCAGGTACTTTCCTCCCACAACCCAAAAACATGTACATTAGATTGACTGGTGATTCTAAATTGCCCATAATGTGTAGTTGTTTGTCTATGTGTGGTCCTGTCCAACCTGTCCAGGGTGCACATCTGTCTCCAGCAAACCCCATGTGTCTCAGAATTATGAAATAAGTGGGTTAGAAGATGAATTAATGAATGCATAAATGATCAGCACGTTTTTTTTTATCCTTTTGTCCCCTGCTGTGGATATCACTAGAAACTGAAGTGGCCAGTTGAGCTTCTGTAACAATATCTCTGTAGTGTTGGACATTGCATCTTCCATTCATAAATGTACCGATAGGTGTGCTAATCATCTTTTGTCTGTGGAGCAAAAATTCTCCCATACATGGGATTTGTATGATTAAGGAGGTTTTTCATTCTTTTCTGCTTGCCGTTGTTACCTGAATAAACTGCCCCAGTCATGTGACCAACTTCATCGTGTAGTTACAAAATGACAAATAATATCCAGCAGTAAGGCTGCCTTTTTTGATGTAATCTTACAAAATAAAATTATAAATCATTTTAAAAATTAGGAGTAGATCCAGTTGTGGTCCAGCTAATGCTAACCTATACAACTCCATCACCCTCTGCTGTTTTAAAACACCTTTTATAGCAAAGAATTCTTGATCCTCAAGTAATGAAAAAAAATACCCGGCACCACATTTGAGAAGAGCATACCTTGCATGGTTGCAGTCCAATAAAATCATCCATGACAGTGTTGAATCCTTTGCCTCTTACGAAACAAATGCATTTACATGATCCTGACATACCATGAAAACAGAGGTGACAACTTGTACCAGAGATTTAGATGTCTACTGCTTTCCAGCCTGTGACTATCTCACAATCCATTTATCTTCTGCTGTTTAACCGTTAACATTCTTGAAAGGTTTTTAGGCTTTAAACCAACTCTGCCATGCTAACCTCAAAATAACTGACTGTTCCCCAGCAGCCCACAGTGCAGACAGCTACAGCAGTTGATTTAGATGATCATAAATAGAATCTTCTGTTTTATGATGGTATATAGTATAGGGTATTTATACGTTATGCTTTTAAATTATAGTTTTCAGAACATAAATGTAAATAGGTTTGTTATTCTTTAACATTTTTACTGACTTATTTTAATAATACTTAATTTAGTTGAATGTATTTTTCAGTGCAATACTATTATATGGTCTTTTGTAGGACTATGTTAAAAAAGTTGAAGTACCACAGAGGTTCTTGAGTTATTGAATGAGTTGTATTTTTGCATGAAGTTTGGCTGGTCATTATGAAGTCTGAGTCTATGGCTTGTTGCCTATCTTGAACTGTGACTCTGGTTTGGCAGACATGAGGTGAGCAGGCTTTGGCTTGGCAGGCATCCTTAACGGAGTCAATTCAATTTAAAAAATGTTCTTAAGCCTCACATCAGTAATAACATCTATTTAATGAAGGCAGTGGAAGTGGTGGCATTGTTGATAAGGTGATATACAAAAGATATCAAACGTAAATCGCTCTGGATAAGAGCATCTACCAAATGTCTTAAATGTGTAGAAACTGTTGCGTTTCTGGCAGGTCTAGCTTTCTGCAATGAAGGCAAGTAATAAACAGTAAAGGAAGTCCAGGGTTCAAGCCTCACTCCAACCAAAAAGACAGGTGTTTAAGCCCCAAGGAAGACCAGTGTTCAAGCCCTACCACTGCCAAGGGAGAACAGTTTTCAAGTCTGATCACTGCCAAGAAAGACCAGGTGTAAATGTGGAAAAAAATTGATAATTGGTAAGCAAAAGCAAAAGTAGGAAACCTTATTAGTCTGGCGTAGAACTAGAAGTTTTAAATCTTTGGTGGATAACCATACCAATTGCCTCAACTGGTAGATGGGGTGTATCTATTGGGAATCGCCCTCTGTATACAGACATGAGTGCTTTTCAAGACTTGTGCACTCCGTTGATACCAGTCTTCCACGGGAGGCACCACAGAAGGTTTGACGACCAAGGGAATAATGCCAGCTGGTAACGTAGAAAAGGCAAGCAATGTAGAAAAGGGAATCAATGAATTCTATGCATATTCTGCCCATTGAAAGATCTCACTCCACCGATGTTGCTTGTGGGCACAGTAAGTTCTGAGGTACCATCCCAACTCCTGGTTTAGCCTCTCTGTCTGCCAATTAGACTGTGGTTAGTAACCTGAGAATAAACGTCATTCATGTCAAGTTTCTTACATAACTCTCTCCAACCTCAAGAGGTAAACTGTGGGCCACGGTCTGAGACAATGTCCTCTGGCAGGGCATACATCCTGATAACATTACTGAACAACAGGCAAGATGTATCAGTCACAGAAGGCTGGCCCTTCAGGGACACCAGGCAGCAAGCAATGTTGCGGCAAGAGGTGCTGTTAGAGGCGAGGTGGTGGATGCCGCCACGGGCATAGTCAGTGCATTTACCTGTCTCTGTAGGGCCTGAAGAGATTGCGCTTGGAAGTTTAGCACAGCTAGGAAGTCATCCAGAGTTCTGATCACTGCTGGTTCTGGAAGAGGTAAAGTATTCTTTGAGTCCGGAGGCATAGAGGGTTCAGCCGGACCCATAGTGCAGCAGTCAGAACATTTTATTACGGGGAAAGACAGGGAGAGGCAGGAATAAACACAGAGTCCAAATCACAATCCAAAAATCTGAGTCAAAGTCCACAATCCAAAGTTGAATAATCCAAATAGCAAAAAAAATCCAAAGGTACTAAGAGTGCTTGGTAAGGGCCTGGGGCAACAATACTTCGCACTGTATTCTGGAGGACCTCCTGTTTATATAGAGCGCCCACGCCCAATTACCAAAGTCAGGAAACAGACCATCAAAATTCATGCAAGGGCACCCTCTCGATATGGTCCTTACAATCCCACACAATGGGGGCCACCACAATGGCAGTGTTCAGAATACTCTTTCCGTGGGAGTCATGGTCTGGTGGGTCATACCTGTGGGAGAGGGCATCCATGTTATACAACCCAGACCGATAAGTCAGAGTAAAGTTATATCTGGAAGTACAACAACCAACGTGTCTGGCAAGCATTAAATATTTGGGCTCCTTTAATATACTCCAAGTAACTGTGATTTATAGATTTCGTTTATGAAAGTATGAAAGACAGAACGGGCATTGCATAGGTCATATGGTATGACTAAATATTCATAATGTCTTTTAGGTGTGATGAACGGCGTCTTCCACTAATCCCCGTTACAGATACAAATCAAATTATAAGCGATGAAAAGGTTCAATTTAGAAAAGATTCTTGCATCTCATAACTGTTCTAGAGCTGCTGGGATCAGTGGTAAAGGATACTGAAATTTTGCTGTAATTTCATGTAGACCTTTGTAATCTATGCACGGTCACACGCTCCCATCTAAGCTGCTGAGGTAGAGTGCCGCGGAGTAGATGAGCATTAACGGGGCAATTGGTGCAGGAATCACCCAGCTCCCTGCAATACAAGCAGAAGTGAAGCCGCCTTCGTCGGTGCTTTTCCGCCTCAGACAACTAGTAGGTGCCCACCTTGGTTCAGCATTGGTTCAGGTCTGGATGGGTGCGGTGTAGCAGTATAGCCCTGGGAAAACAACGTTGGATTTTGAGTGAGCAGTGTGGTTGCACATGAGGTTATCAGTGTGAGCGATAGTGAACGAAGTCCATGTAAGAATCCTGCTCAACGCAACAAACCAGTTCAGCTTGCAATTCTTTGTTTAGACTATCATTAAACAGTAGCTTAAGAGAAACCTCATTCATTTGGCTCTGAGACCTGAATGAAGTCGTGTAATTGGCGACAGATTATGCACCTTGTCACAAGCATAATAGCAGAGACGTCACATCTGACCCAACTGCTGGATGCAGTCAAATATTTTCTTAAGTTGCTTGAAGAAGAGTCCACATCCCACATCGCTGCTGCCCAGTCCAATGCTTGTCCCACTAATAAAGAAAATATACAAACCGATTTTTCGGGATCTCTAGCAAATTTTAGAGGAAGCAATGTGGGAGTGGTGATGTTAGAGACAGGTGTCAGTAAGGGCTTTTAAAAGGCTTGTGCATGAAAGTTGAGCGTGGATTGTAACTGACTGAGCTCTGCTGATTTTGTGGGTGGTATTCTGTAAAGGGATGGTTTATTAATTTAATAAATGTAATTTAATAAAATAACGTTTATTAATAGCGAGAATCAGATATATCTCGTTGATAACAAAAGGCAGACAAAAGCTGTTGTCCTTAATATTAATCCAGTCAAATAATCCAAATATTCAAGATACAATAAATAAATACAGGCTTAGTAAAGTTTCATACAAACAATACTTACTTATGCACATGGCATAGCAAGTGACTAACTTAAATAGAGCGCCCTGTGGTGACCATGTGGTGGTCGCATGGAAGAGAATCCCTTACACCAGGAAGATATGGGTTCAAGAACCACCAACTCTAAGTCTGCAACTGACTATAAGCTCCTGACCATTCCTGCTCCAGAGGCTCTAATTCGGGGTCAGGGGCTGGAGCCTGTACTAGCGCAATAGGGCAAAAGCAGGTCCATCGCAGGGTCACACATAGACAAAGGACTGTGGGAGAAAACCTAGGAAAACGCAAGGAAAACATGCAAAATTACTAAATTAATTAAAACGCGTGGAATATAAAAGTAAAATCAATAACATAGACCTAGTTACAAAATACAAATGGTATCTGATCTGATTAGATTTCATGACATGTGATTTCAAAAAGGTGCTTGTGCACACCAATCCACTGATCTGGTTTATCTCTATCTCTAACAATTATCTCTGAAAAATGGAGGGCGGTGCAGAGAAGTAGTGGTTAGCACGGTCGCCTCACAACAAGAAGGTCCCGGTTTCAAATCCCAGGCCGGGGATCTTTCTGTGCGGAGTTTGCATGTTCTCCCCGCGCTTGCGTGGGTTTCCTCTGGGCACTCTGGTTTCCTCCCATAGTCCACAAATATGCAGATTAACCTAATTCTAAATTGTGTGTGTGTATGGTTGTTTGTCTATGTGTTGCCCCGTGATGGACTGGCGGCCCGTCACCAGTCCTATGTGTGCTGGGATAGCCGCAGCAGACCCCCGTGAACCCGATTTCAGGAATAAGCGGGTAAGAAGATGAATGAATGAATGAATCTCTGAAAGGCTAAAAGAGCTTTAAATAGAAACTGCACTCAGGCACTAAGAGAACTTTTAAGCTTGAAGTCATGAGGAAGCAGGCAACATTAATATAAAGGGCTAAACCTTCACATCACTGATGCAATGATTACGTCAATGGATAGGGCAGGGCTAATTTATAAGGAATTAATGTTATATTCTATTCATTAATAAAGTGTCAATTTGGAGGAGATAATAATGTGCTAGGTGTGCCAAAGTTTTAATGCCTTAAATACAAGAGATTGGAGATCCAACTCACGGCTCATGTATTTATTGTTTGTCAAATGTACTTTTATATACCTTCATGACAAGCCAGGTCACTAAACTGTCAGAATTAAATCTCTAGCGTGTAAACAATTGTTATAACGTTTCAAAGGTTACCCTTTGTACAGCATAGTTGTTAAAGCGGTGCCAGAGTTCTGATCATTTCGATTATATGTCAACCAGGAAGTTGGCAACAATAAATGAAAGGGTTGTACTTTACTCTTAGTGCTTCACTGCAAGGTTTTTGCACTTGGTAGAACAGGTGCAGAGAACAGTGCTTGGGATGGTTTTGCACATGGATTTTAAGCTCTGCAGAATATTTAGTTTGATAAGAAAAAGAGAAAATGAGTGATACTGGTGGCCATCCAGTAGAAGTGTGGTGGAATCAGAAAGATTCTTCTGCACAAACAGCAGAATTTTTTAGTGGCCTAGAGCAGCAAACTCAGCAAAGCAATGGAGCATCTAACCAACATCAGCATGTTTACAGAGTGAGGTCAAAAGATCTCGTTGAATTTTTTGAAAGGATAGAACCTTGACTTAAAGAGGTGGGTTACAATTTCATGTAAACTTTGCAGAACGTTTTTGGAATTAGATTTTCCCGATGGCGTTTCGATTTATGGACATGTTGTTATATGTTAATGTACAATAAATAGAAAAAAACTAGTATTTTTGGCAGCTTGGTGGCATAGTGGTTAGTCCAGGGTTAGATTTAAAGGCAGGGGTCTTTCTGTCTGGAGTTTGCAAATTCTCTCCCTGTGCTTGCGTAGGTTTTCTCTGGTCCAGGTTCTCCTCACAGTCCAAAAACATTAGGTTGATTGGTGAAATATAAACTTGTTGTAAGAGTGACTGTGAATATGTGTGGCCCTGTGATGGACTGATTACTTAGTCTATTGTATCTAGAGCTGGGATAGGCTCCAGCAGACCTTTCTTCTTCTTTTCTTTCTTTCTTCTGTCACCCCAAATTAGGGAATAAGCAAGTTAGAAGATAAATGAATGAATGAATAAATGAAAGAATTTACTATTTTTCTTTTTACGTTTCAGGATAGAGGAATGTCTAAAGTTCCATAAGAAATCTTCAGGGCTAACCAGAGGATCCAGCTTTATGCACAACTCAAAATATTTCTGTGAAGTCACGCTGAATTTGATCTCCGTGGAACTTTTAACAGCTTATCCATGTACACATGGAGCAGAGTGAGGAAGGTTGATGCCTGAAGGGGATCAATCGAGTGATATCATATTTTAGTTCAACTTTAAGGGGCCTTCTGACCGAAAACCTCAACTGATTGATGTAGTACAAAAGAAAGGGGCTTAATCGCGGTATTGTTTTCCTTCAGCTGTAAAACAACACTCTAGCGAGTCTCCTGAGAAGGAAGACAGAAGTCATACCTGGTTGACACTGGGTTGAAATTAGAATTTAATCTATGCATTCCATGTCATTCGAACAGTTCTGACGAGTCACAGTGGAGAATCTTTTATCATGCAAACACAAATGCTTCCATATGTGAAATAAGTCAGTCATCTTATATATTCAACCACCAACCACAACGTTTACCAGGATTATTTAACAGAACATGTTTTAGCAAGTTAGTGTAATTACAAGTACAGATCTTTGGACAGAGGTTCTTTCGACATGCCACGCTGTAACAATAAGGAATAAAATTCCAGCTAAACAGTGCTGGGACATGTAGTCTGTAAACTACGTAACTTCTTAAATTTTACTTTTAGTTACTTAATTTCCTGTTCAAAAATTGTAATGATTTAATATTATATAGGCGGCACGGTGGCATAGTGGATAGCATGGTTGCCTCACAACAAGAAGGTCCAGGGTTCAAATGCCGGGCCGGGGATTTTCTGTGCGGATCTTTCTCCCAGCGCTTGTGTGGGTTTCCTCAGGGTAGTCTGGTTTCCTCCTACAGTTCAAAAACATGCAGATTAGGTCGATAGATGAGTCTGAAGGAGTGAATGTGTGTGAATGGCTGTTTGTCTATGTGTTGCCCTGCGATGGACTGGCGACCCGTCCAGGGTGTAGCCCTGCCTCTCACCCTATGTGCGCTGGGATAGGCACCAGCAGAACCCAGTGACCCCGAATTAGAGAATAAGCGGGTAAGAAGAACTATCAGTACTGTACAAAAACACAATATTACAAAGAGGCATTTCACATGTTGAAGACAAAACCCATTTCTATTACAGCAAGAAACCCCATTTAGACTCCAAACCTCTTCTCTACAACCGCAACTGCACCACCTACATCATCTGGAGTGGTTCAGAATTAAAATTTATCTTAATATTAATATAACATCAAGCATTAATATAAAATAACCCTTTCCTGGGCTAAGAAAGGTAGTTTTTTGGATTAGCCGACCTTTCCTAATAATATTTAACTTTTATATTAAAAGTGTATTTTTATCTCATTAAACGTCCTGCATCCCATGGACAGCACAAGATGCTAGAAATATTTTTTCTGCTCTACGTTTATATGATTGCTTTACACGATACATGCTGTGTGTCTTATGCTCCACCAAAGTACAGTAGTGTTTTAATGGATTCAGAGTCGTTGACTATTTTAGTGAAGAACACTAAAATACATTGTGTTCATACAAGCAGTTTAAGTCTTTATTAGTCACTTTAGTGCCCATTGAAGCTTTCGTTTCTCAGCATACTTATTGCACCCTTGCCAAAAGAAGGTCGAAGGTCGAAGGCCAAGCTCAGATGCCCTAGTGGTAAGACTTATCCAATCAACAACCTAGTTATTGAAATTTTTTTTTTTTTTAATTTTGTGTTAGTTATATTTACAGTGCTTGGCAGACGTCCTTATACAGATGTCTTTTATAGGCCTTGTTGTTGGAACCACTGCGCTACCACTTACCCCATTTTGACATAATACATTAATAATAATAATAATAATAATAATAATAATGGTAAAAGGTAATTAATTAAATAAGGTTTTAGACATGTTTAAATTTAATGCGCTCACTGAGCTGTTCCCACATATCTGACTAATTAGATTATTGCATGAGAATGTAGGTGTGTGTAATAAAGGGACAATTTTTGCCACATACATGATTATACCGAGTACAAAATTTAGTGAAATATTTTTCTTCACATAGCCCATCTTAGTAAGGTCAGAGTGCAGGACCAGCTATTGTACAGCTCTCCTGGAGCAGGAAGGGTTAAGGGTCTTGCTCAAGGACCCAACAGTGGCGTACTTGAGCCCTAGGTCTTCCTTGGCGGTGGTGGAGCTTGAACCAAGTTCTTCCATATATAAGAATATAAGCATGTAAGTGATTGTAATAAAGTATTCAGTGTGTGTAGAGTTTATGTATAATTGAATAGAATTCTGTTCTTTTTTCGGAATATATTGCATTTTAGCAAAAACTAGTAAAACAATCCTGTTTTTTATGCAAGATTATATTATATGCAATATATATTTGCATGATTGTGTCTTAAAATAAGACCAGTGAGAAAGTAAATGTAAAGAATATGCTTTCTAATTTGCATGCATTATATAATAAACTGACATCTTAAAATGGACTGGATCATTTTGACTTACTTTCTTATTCATGCTTCATAACTTTAGCAGAAATCCATGCAGCTTATCCATGTTTGTGTAGTCTTTTCCTGATTTATCTGTATGTTTGTGCTAGTTTGTATTCAGGTGGTCTAATTTGTGCCGGCATGCTTGCAGAGCATATTTCTAGTTTGTTATGCTTTTCTTTTGCCTGCACATGGATAAGGTTGAAGATTTGTGTGCTATTTTTGACCCCTTATTCTTTGACCTCTGAACCCTGTAAACACTCTTTGGATCCAAGAGGGCTTTGGTTGAATGGTAGAATGGGTTGAATAGAAGTTAGTTAAAGTCAGTTAAAAGAAGTAGATAAGAGAAAATGCCTTTTTCAGCACCCGCAACCAGAATTCTGATTGCTTACATAAGCCATTGCTGCATGTCACTCAAAATCACAAAACAGTATGTTGGCCTTTCCAAACCAACATAATAATAGCTTTGAACAGTTAATAGGGTGGTGGTTAGTCTTACATGTTTATTATGCCTTCATAAACGTGTCAAGTGTTTGGATTTAAAACTAAATTGCACAGCAGTTTTTGGACCATTACTGTAGACTGACTTACACTATATGGCCAAAAGTTTGTGAATTCATATGTGGTTCCTGTTGCTACAATGTTTTTGCATGTTGTAGTATTACATTATTCCTTCACTGGAATAGACTCCAATACTGTATGACAATGACCCTGAGCACAAAACCCCTGACCTCCATTATCACATGCTGGCTTATTATAAGAGCGAAAAAACACCAGTGTTTGACACAAAGTCCTGATCATACCACCACTGAACCCCTTTGGGTTGAACTGGAATGGTGACTGACCCACCCCAGACAGCTGAATGAAGAGATATCTCACATTCAAGCACAACATCGGACTGGAACATCTTACGAGAAGAGAGAAGCTTTATAGCAAAAGTGGGAATGAAGATATTTAGAATGTTTCTTATGCTCATGTGACCACAAACTTTTAGCAATATTGTGTCCACATACATTATAGCAGCCACATAAAACAAATAAAAAAAGGTAAAATTCTTACACAGAGCAAAGTATATGCTGACCTTTAATCCTTCTCAAAGAACACATCAGTGCAGATAAGAGCTTTATTCATGTCATGTACTCATTACCATAAAATCTTACAGTCCAAACTCAATACTTGAGCTCTCAGGCTACGAATATAGAGTAATCCCATGCTAGCAAGTAAGCTAGTAGCATCCTGTTTGGCTAATTTTAATTCTGGTAAAAGGTAGCTCTGAGGTAGCACTTTGTTAACCACTACATCGCCCGGTTGTACATGTTCAAATAGTAATTTGTTGAAGATAAGAAGTAATTTGTTTAACATGAATATTTAAATAGTTGAGCGAGGTCTGATTCCTGTAGTATCCAAGTTGAATCTGAAGATGTAAAGGAAAGAGGACTACACCCAGAGAAGGATGACTTTAGACCTCTGAATGCTGCATGACCATTTTCATTTTTCAATGAGATACTTCATGGTAAAGATAGGGAATCCAACAGGAGTCCTAAAGACTTTATACTTTAAAGTCACAATGCATCATAGGTCAAATGGTTAATTAAGAGATTTAAGATTTGCTCAGAAAGGACAAGAGGCTGCACTGTGCTGCCATATGTAAGGAAGCAGACTAGGCCCCGCCCCCTTCCGTAGCGTCGTTGTCCTGGATACCAAATGGTTCCAGGATGATGATGCATTATATAAGGCGGCACGCCGGTATGCGCGTCGCGAGTTATTGTTTTTGTGATCGGACTGATACCCTGACGAGCTTCGTATTAGAGAGCTGCACATGAACGTTGATTATTCTGATGCCGATCAGTTAAGTTTGTGGTGCCCGCTGAGGACGTTTTGTTATTCTGATGCGATCGGTAAATACCTCGTACTTATTAGTTAGCAGTTACTCCCCGTTTGTGTTCGCTCGTGTTTGGTTTCACTTTGTGTTTTTTTGGTATTATTAATAAATCGTACCCGCATTATGGATCCGCTTCCTTTCAGCTCCTCACAGAATAACTCGCCCATCAAGGATCCTAGCGGTACATGCTCAGTGGGGCTTCCTTTCGAAGCCGGCTGTACTGCCTGAAAGATTTAATGGAGATCCAGTGATGTGCGCTCCATTTGTTGCACAATGCCGGAAGTATTTGTGTCTTAGCTACGATGTTGACTTCCTCCTTACTCAGTTACTTAGAGTGTTTACCCCCAACACCGAGGAGGAGGTCACTCTGGTTAAGGCTGCCCGGATACACGGGTGCATGGAGGACGCCTATGCCCCGTTCGTGAGGGAAGTTTATGTTCCATCCATCCAGGTTGAAGAGCGCCTTCCTGGTCTGGTGGTGGTCGAGGATTGCTACAGTGGTGCCTTCGAGGTTGTGGAGGCTACCCCTGTGCCACGACCGCGCCTGAGATCGCACATGCTGGATACGCAGCTGGGGCTCCTTAAGAGAGCAGGATTATCCGGACCGTCGAAGGATCACCCTCGGCTAGGGAAGGACGTACAGGAGTCCTCGTCATTGCACCTGAAGTTTCGTCTTTGCCTGCTCCTGAGGTTTCGTCTTCAGCTACACTTGAAGATTCATTTTCGGCTGCACCTGAGGATTCGTCTTCGCCTGCATCTGAGGTTTTGTCTGCGTCTGCTTTACCAGAGCCTTCTGCGTCTGCACTAGAGCCCTCTGCACCTGTAGCAGAGCCCTCCAAGTCCCGTCTTCATCAGCCTCTGAACTCTCATCCTTGTTAGCCTCTGAACTCTCGTCTTCATTTGTTCTCGAGTCCCTTTTGGTCCCTTCAGAGTCCCCTTTGGTCCCTTCAGAGTCCTCTTTGGTCCCTTCAGTGTCTCCCTCAGTCCCTCCTTTAGTGTCCCTCTTGGTCCCTCTTTCAGAGTCCCTCTCGGCCCCTCCGGTTCCTGTCGAGTTCTCTCCGGTTGCTGTCGAGTTCCCTCCGGTTCCTGTCGAGTTCCCTCCGGTCCCTAGCGAGTTCCCTCCGGTTCCTATTGAGTTCCCTCTGGTCCCTATTGAGTCCCCATCGACCCCTAGCGAGTTCCCATCAGTCCCTTACGAGTCCCTTATTGAGGTCCCTTTGGTCCAATCGAGTCACTTATTGAGGTCCCTTCGGTCCTTTCCCAGTCCCCTTTTTTGGTTGTATATGTTTCACTTCGTAAATTTTGTTTTGTGTGTCTGGGTTTGGTAGGGTTTTTTTTTTCATCTTGTTTGCGCTGGTGGACGCGAGGAGGTGTCCTTTAGTGGTGGGATTATGTAAGGAAGCAGACTAGGCCACGCCCCCTCCCGTAGCATCGTCGTCCTGGAAACCAAATGGTTTCAGGATGATGATGCATTATATAAGGTGGCGCGCCGGTATGCGCTTCGCGAGTTATTGTTTTTGTGATCAGACTGATACCCCGACTAGCTTCGTATGAGAGAGCTGCACATGAACGTTGGTTACTCCGACGCCGATCAGTTAAGTTTGTGGTGCCCGCTGAGGACCTTTTGTTATTCTGACGTGATCGGTAAATATCTTGTACTTATTAGTTAGAAGTTACTCCCCTTTTGTGTTCGCTCATGTTTGGTTTCACTTTGTGGTTTTTTTGGTATTATTAATAAATCGTACCCGCTTTATGGATCCGCTTCCTTCCAGTTCCTCACAACAGTTATACATTGCATTTTCTGCTTGGGGTGAATTCTTGAACACACCCACCTCAGGCAAAAGTGATTTATTTTCCAGAGGGCAGATTTGATGCATGGTTGGTTGTGTGTTTAAGTTATGAAATGTATATCTAAACTATGATCTATAATACCCCTAATGACCTGATTTGATTTTCATTCATTCATTCACTCATTCATTCATTCATTCATCATCTTACCCACTTATTCCCTAATTCGGGGTCATGGGGTTCTGCTGGCGCCTATCCCATCGCACCTAGGGTGAGAGGCGGAGGTACACCCTGGACGGGTTGCCAGTCCATCACTGGGCAACACAATGACAAAAAACCACTCACACACACATTCACTCCTATAGAGAACCCGTGACCCAGAAATCAAACCCGGGACCTTCTTGTTGTGAGGCGACCGTGCTAACCACTACGCCACCGCGCCGCCCTCTTATTTCATGTTACTTGTCAGAATCTTCTTAGCCAGAGGAATTGTTAAGTGTTACTTAATAAGTCAGGTTAGGTGGCTCAAATTCATGCCCTTTTGCTAAGCAATGCTACACTTTAATTGTTGAATATCCGCCTTCTTAAAATTTGGTTTGTTAAATGTTTTCTTATTAATAAAATCGTTTTCAGGATGATCTGAGACTCAGAATGACATATGGAAACCCTAGATCAGTGCCAAACAGTTCCTGGAGGGTTCATGCTTGGTATACTTGAAACTTAGAGGTAGGTGTGCTGCACCAAGTTGGAGCTAAACTCTGCAGGACACCAAACCTCCAGGAACTGAGTTTGACACCTGTGCGCTAGATTATTAGAATGATTATGAAGAACACTTAAATGATGCCGTACACACTGTACCTCCACTCAAGCACCTGTAATGCTGTGTGAAATCCTGTGTTATCCACTAAGGAGAACCACCTCAAAACAATAGATATATAGAATGATCCCCAGCCCGTGAATTGAACCCGGGACCTTCTTGTTATGAGGCGACTGTGCTATCCACTATGCCACCGTGCCGCCCTCATGATGCATCAATGGATTTTTTTTTCTTCCCACTCCCCTA
Source organism: Pseudolaguvia tuberculata (assembly GCA_026260255.1). NCBI lineage: Eukaryota > Metazoa > Chordata > Actinopteri > Siluriformes > Sisoridae > Pseudolaguvia > Pseudolaguvia tuberculata. The sequence continues at coordinate 6,857,872 of JAOTRA010000034.1, forward strand.
AAACTAAAAATCATTTGTACTTTAGCTTACAATGTTCTGAGTCTATGTAAACTAATAAATGAGCCGATCAAGCAAAACTAAAATGTAAAGAAATCCACTTTATACATGCTTCTACTTACAATGTGTATTTTTCTTATGAACATGGTTGATTCTGTTTATACGTCGCTTTAGGAAAATCCAAAATTTTCCACCAGCAAGTAACAAGATATAGATCCCAAAAGCCCATAAATGTGTGTGTTTTCTGTATGAAAGACACTGAGGGTTAGGCATGCAAGACAATTTATACCAGCTGCCATTTTCCACCCTGTATTTTTTTTAGGTTAGTCGAATGATCATTTAACAGATGAGCAAACAGAAGCATGTCACACACCCAGAGCACATTTTCTTTGAGAGCAGATACACCCTGGCATGTTAATTTCACATAAAACCACGGACACGCTCATTTGATTGACTGGGCACCCACATGACAAACCCGCCCTTCAGGCAATAATTATTGAGAACCAATGTCAGGAAGGCAGTTCCAAATAAAAAGCGTGGTAAAGGAAAGAAGTAGGCGAAGTAGTAAGAGTTTTAATGGTAGCAGCCTGACAGTGTGCATTTCTGAGCTATTCTTCAAAATCCAAAATAACTACCACTACTAATTATCACGGATGCAAATAGGGTTAAAAGTAGACCATTGATCAAATCATTGTACATTAAGCATGTCATAAGTAAAGTGCATCTCCAGCTAATTTTATGTTTCTTTTAAAATAACAATATAAGTCAAGTACAAGTCTTTTGTTCATCTCATGCACAGCCAGTATGGTGCTGCTGAATATCTGAGTGCTTGGTTTTGATTAAGCTTCAGATTAGGATGATAGAGATTCAATTACATTATATTGCAGGTTGTGGTCACCTGACCACAGTGAGCTGCAGTCAGGGGAGGAAGGTGAGGCACAGGCTCACCTGTTATCATAGATATCTAAAATGAAAAATGGTTATATTTATTCAGTGTTAAAGTTCTTTTTCATTTACCAATTTTAAGAAATGTTTTTCAAAATCGCTTAATTTTCACCGTTCAAATACTAAGAAGAGACAAGCGCTCAGCGCTGAGCCTCACCATGGATTTCTCAATCACTATGCTGTGCTGGCGTTATACAGTGAGACGGTTTCGCTGTCCCTCTGAATGTTGCTATTAAAATGTTCCCACACTTTTACTATATGAATTAAATTTAATTAGTTCAGCTGGTGAATATAATGCACAGTGTTTATTTTTTATTACGAACAACTGTATGTGTGTAACGTATTCTTGTGCTGAGCAATGATAAAACTGCAAAGTGAGGCAGTACTCCTGCCTCATGCCAGGAAGCGATAGTGATCCCAGGGATTCTTCTTGCAACTCCTCCGCTGCCAAACACTAGAATTAATGATAGCATTAGGGCAGTGGTGGCTCAATGGTTAAGATGCTGAGTTGTTGATCGGAAGATTAGGAAGACCTGGATTCAAGCCGCACCACTGCCAAGGAAAACCTTGGCTGAAGTCTGCCACTGTTGGGTCCTTGAGCAAGACCCTTAACCCTTCCTGCTCCAAGGAGCTGTACAATAGCTGACCCTGCGCTCTGACCCCCAACTTACTAAGATGGAAAATAAGATGGAATTTCACTCATGACATCAATATATATAAAAAAAATATTTAAAAAGTTTTAAAAAACAGTTAGCAAGTGAAGCCATCCTGTCATTTTTTTTCCCAGTTTCTTGGCCTTATTTTAAAATGGAGGCTTACATATTTAAACTGAAAGTTTTCTAAAACTTCATTTATAAGTAAAAGGTAAAACATTAATGTTTTTTAAAGTTTTTCCTATGTTACAGTTTGTATATGTTAAGATGCTGCTTGGAAATTTTAAAGAAAACACCTTAAATGTTATCAATCAAATGTTAAATAAGCTCCTCTGTAGGGTTCATATATTTGTAGAAGCTTGGTGAGAACATGCAAACTCTGCACAGAAAGACCCCTTGGAATAGAACCCAGGACATTCTTACTGTGAGGCGATCATGCTAACCATTCTAGACAACTGTGTGCTTTCTTATTTGTAGCAACAGTTTGGAAAGAAATCATATATGGATCTCAGGAGACCACAGACTTTAGGCAGTAGCGTGTATATGGCATGTATAGGCTGCCATATAGTCCAGCATTAAACACATATCAGTCAGCGCTTTCATCAGAAATATATTCTGGATTACTAGTGTATTTGCAAAAAGTGGAGGTATATTTATTTTCTTTTACAAGGCTTATTTTGTGCATGTAAATTTATTTTATTACATTTGCGATATTACAGGTGCACAACCATGGGCGATCCGAGATACGGATGTCGTAATACGTAACACGTTGTAATACGCACAGTACACTCTAAGCAGAGTACTTAGCGGCCATTTTGAACAGAATAGACAAATCGAAATGCAGAAAATGTGTTCATTTTACTGTTATTGAAACGATTTATTGTGATATTCATCGATATTGAATTATTGTCCAGTCCTACTCTGTCATGAAAGTTTTGTAACAGCTTTTGCTGGCTTGCCACTTTGGATGTCTTTACAAAGTTTGACTGTTTTGTTTAGGGCTGCTAAGTCTAAACTAATAAACACTGTAAAAATCCTAACTTAATTTATATGTTATACCTGTAGCTATATGTCATTTCTATAAATCTTTCCACAACTTTTTTCACAAGTCACTCAGCTTTATAGAATAGTAGTACAAGTGTTAACAGACCTCCCAGAAGTTGGCAGTTAAATCTTTAACGGCAGCCACACATCTCAACAAGCAAAAGCAAACAGGCTTTAAGTGGTTGCTAGAGGACCGACTGTAAGCTTTTCACTTGTAATTAGTGGAAGAAACGAGTAGAAAGAAGAGACATTCAATCTAAATGGTAGTCATGATATTCCATAATACAGCCAACACTTTTTTTAAGAGTAATCTCAAAATATATTTTAAGGATAATTTTGGGACACTAAAAGTCACTTTAAGTCACTTTAACATGAGAAGTAATGTAGATTTGTACCTTACTTTTTCAAACATTTGGGCTGTTAATTTGTGTACTAGTTTTATCTGTTTTTTTGTGGTTTGACTGAATTGGCCATGTTTCTCATCAAGTCGGGAGCCAAAGAGTTGGAATAAGCAGTTTTTAAACTCTTGGTTATGATTGTGTTTACAGAAAAAAAGACATTTGAAAGTGGCCTATTAAAGTTTTCAAAACAGTACAATGACATCGTTTTTAAGATTAACATTTAATATACATTATATTGCCAAAAGATTCTGGTCACCTGAGCGTCACAAACACGATTTCCAACAACTTCTTCCAGATTTATTTATTGGATGGAGCTCCAGTCTCTTAGTAAGATCTTCCAATGTTGTGTTTGAATGTGAGATATCTCTTCATTCAGTTCCAACAGTATTAGTGAGATCAGACACTAATGTCAGGTAAGGAAGTCTGGGGTGGGTCAGTCGCCATTTCAATTCATCCCAAATGGGTTCAGTGGTAGTAAGATCAGGACTTTGTGGAACACTGGTGTTTTATTATAATAATAACCCAGCATGTGATAATGGAGTTCAGAGGTTTTGTGCTCATTGTCATTGTCGTGATGGAATAGTATTGGAGTCTCTTAGTTCCAGTGAAAGAAAAATGTATGGTTTCAACATACAAAAACATTCTAGACCAACTGTGGGCTTCCGTGTAGCAACAGTTTGGAAAGGAACCGCATATGGATCTGATAGTCAGGTGACCACAAACTTTTGGCAATATAGTGTACAAAATATGCTTAATTAAACATCTTGTATGTCAGAATGAAGATAGATGATGTATAGAACCACAATAGCATCTGTACTTGCTAATACTGAAGTTTTTCCTGAATTGATATTTGTTTAATTTGAAACATTGGCACATTCATATCCCAGGAATAAGGATGCCTTGTCTGAAGTCTGACTCCATATTGCTGTAGACTGTGTGGGTGGTTCTGGAATACAGATTTCTTCAAAATGTTTAAATCCCAAAGGCGGTCTGAAATATTGCTCCGCTTTGTATGTGCTTTATCCGTAAGTCGAAAGCACTGTCAGCACTGTTTATTATCTAATACACAATTGATTCAACCCAAAGTTTAAGAAGTTGAATGTAAGAAAGATTAGAATCAAATACTAACATATGTGCATACTACTGGATTGTAGCCACTCCTGCAGCTCACCTCACAACGACCACCTCCACCTCCAGCCTGTTTATGAGCTTAGAAAGTATTCCCACATCATCCTGATGCCCAATGTTTTCTCCACTGGCTTCCGGTAGCAGCCCGCATCTGATTTAAAGCTCTGATAAAATGCCTATAAAAGCAAAAACAACCCTCACCTAACTAAAACATGCCCCCACTTCCCGCCAAACAAGTGAGTGTTCATTGTTGGTACAACCTAAAATACCTCTGAACACAAAGATGTCACGCACGCAAGGCTGTATGTACTCCATACAGGCATGTTAATAGTGGAGTTTCATGGAACCCTTTGTCTTCAAAAACATGCTTACAGCCCATCTTTCAACGGGTCTATCGACCTGCTTGTTCATGTCACATCCAGACTTTAATAATGTTCATTCACATTCCCGTCCCCTTGAATGTTGAGACGTAAAGGTTGCTGATGTTTCTTACCATTTTTTATCTGTTAGTTGTGGTCTATGGACACAACAGTCTCCTACAATTAACCAATATGTTTAGATAAACCAAAATACTCATTATAATGGGACATAAGAGGGGAGTGCAGGAGTTGATGATTCAACGCCCCTTATGTGGAAAAGAGATATTTTTTTATTTTTATTTATTTTATATACTTTATTGATCCCATGAGAGAAATTCTTGATTTTCACATATTCCATACGCTGGATGCCCTTCCTAACACAACCCTCCCATTTATCCGGGCTTGGGACCGGCACTAAGGCTACTCCCTAATGG
>JAOTRA010000034.1:6877966-6888319 GCA_026260255.1 Pseudolaguvia tuberculata
GTGATTGTAAATTGTCCATAGGAGTGAATGTGTGTGTGAATGGTTGTTTGTCTATGTGTTGCCCTGAGATGTACTGGAGACCCGTCCAGGGTTTACCCCTGCTGCTCGGATAGGCACCAACAGACTCCTGTGACCCTGAATTGCGGAATAAGCAGGTAAGAAGATGAATGAATGAATGAATGAATGAATGAATGAATGAATGAATGAAATGTATGAGCGTCTTATTGTCCAAAGCTTGACAGCTCATGGGATTAATATTAAAGCATTTTTTAAACTAATTTAATCTATTGAAAAAGGTTTTTCCTCTGTTGCTGTTTACTGTAAAGGTCAATGTTATATAATTTATTTTGTAAGCTTTAAAAAAAAAGGCCCCATTATTCGACACTATATCAAAGGAAAGATTGTGTGATAGAGCTAGTCTTGATTTCTTGACTCTACTTAAGAAGTGACTGGCTGACAGTGACAAATTGCAGCAGTTTGGCCTGTACTTTATTCAGCGTCTGTAACGTTAGAGATCATATGAGCTAACGTTTAAGCAAATCATGCAGTAAAGGTACTTTAAACACTATTACTTGCCAAGCCAATATAAAATATTACATCAGTTTGAGTTTTAAAGGAATCATATTTTCTAGGCTATTAAAAATATGATTAGAGTTAACCTGGTAATTTATACCCATCAATAAAACTCCTCAGCTCCTAAAAATGGTGCATGTTAACATTCTGTGTAATTAATAATGGCAGAGATTTTAAACAGCATATTATCCAAGGATGACGTGGTGACACGGCCACCTCGCGGTTCCAGGGTTGGCAGTCTGTAGCTCAGGTTTCTCTCTTGCTGTCTAGCTTCCAAGCAAATGCTAATTGGGTTTGCTAGTGTGAAATATTGTAGAGTGTACAATGTTATATAATAAATTATATAACATTGACCTTTACAGTAAACAGCAACAGAGAAAAAAACTGGGTTTTTTTGCACTTTGTCCTATTGGGTTTAAATTCAAACCTCTTACCAAAATAGCGTTGCCAAAATGAGCTTAAAATAGAATGTAACCCTGAACAGGTTAAGAAAGATTCTGATCATTTTATTGTGTCTCCACAATAAAACCTTTAGAGAACAAAGCAACGTAGAGTACTTAACACTTAAATAAATAAAATTCCTAATTTGTGGTCAAATGGTTCTGCTGGGGTCTATGCCAACTCTCTGAAAGGGTGAAAGGCAGGAAGGGTAAACTCTGGAGAGGTTGCCAGTCCATCACAGGGCCACACATACTCACACATACTCATACTTATGGACAAGTTTGAATCACCAATCAACCTAATGTAGATGTTTTGGACTGTGGGATTATCTGGAGAAAACCACGCAAGCAAGAAGATGCACATGCAACTCTGTAAACTCCTTTATGCTGTGAGGCAACAATGCTAACCACTTAAAAAAAGATAAAATAAAAATAATTTTTCTGTGCTGGGTTAGACTCCAGCAGACCCTCGGGACCCCGAATTAGAGGATAAACGGTTAAAAAGATGAATGACTGAATAGATAATATATTATATTGTCTTTCCAAAACAATTATTCTGCTTTTAAAAAAAGAGGAAAAGACAATAAAAAAGAAAAATGTATTAAAATTGAGTAGACTTCAAGACAAACTATTGGCCTATGCTGCAGGTCAATGATTTCATCCTGGACTTCTCCTAGTCTAGCAAACATTACAGCCAACGTAAATAAAAAGAAAGCTCCTGATTCTCACAGGTTACACTAATGTCCCAACATTAATTATAAGAGCTTCTGTCCAAGTGGCTAATTTACAACACGCATGCTTCTTAACAATAAAGAATCCACGAGAAGTGTTATTTTACTAGGCCTTCTCTACTTCTATATAGAAAATACATAGCTCAGGAAAAGTAATATTACACCACAGTCAGCTCTTCGCCAGAGCTGATTAGAAAGCACACTTTAACGTTTTTCATTTAAAGTAATTCCATCTGTCAAGCAAAGTACAAAAAAAAATATATCACACGATACGGAACACACGGCTGACCAATTCCGAGGTTTCTAGCCTGGAATTCAGGGATGTCCCAAGAGGTAAGATTGCCAGTAATGCAAAATAAATGAAATAATGAATTTTGTAGTAGGTAGATTCAGTATGCAACATGGGCAAAAGCCTTGCCGTCTTTTACTTGATTTTAAAGTAAGAGGGGCATGTTGCCCCCCTTCCCAAATCAACTCTGTTTATTTGCTGCATGCTAAAGAATTTCCATGTGCACACAAACCACTCAAGTCTGGCACAGCTTAATTGTTCACTTGACTCGTTCCATTGTGCTGCTGTCTGGGTTGTGGCTGCCAACTTTTTTCCTTTCCCACTTATGTCAAATATCATGGTTGTCAGTTGTCTGAAATAGAATGTGCAAAAATAATATGAACTGATTTTATTTCCTACTCTTTCACGCACATGAATATAATGGGAAAGGGATTTACTTGTCCCCGGTACAAGTAGGTAATAAAAGATTATCTCCTGGAGGACATACCATGGCACAAACGATTAAGGTGTAAACCCGTGTGGACCTGGTGCTACATGGCTGTGCAGTAAATGATACGAGTCCTCATAATTAGATGAAGTCAATAAACTGCCCCTTAAGCCTGATATTTTTTTTTAATTGAAAAGGCAAAGGCGGACTGAAATAAATGCAAAAAAAGGGGATGGTTGAAGACATCTGAAAGGACTTTAGAACTTGCTGCATTGCCTCCAGCAGTAAATGACTCATCCCCTCAGAGAAGGCCCACACTAAATAGATCATCTTAGCTCATTTCCAAACCACTGTGTGCCTATGGTGTGGAAGGCTTTGATGATATAAGAGGAACCAGTGAAGTGACACAATTGAAAGGCTTAAAAGAAATGACAGATAATAACTCAAAAGTTTTCGGATGATAAATAGTGTGCTGCCATAGGACTGCTCAACCAAAATCCTTCCAGAATCCCAGCTTAACATTTTGCTAACACATCCGTAGCATTATCACAGCCACACAAATTGTTATGACGATGGCACGACTCAAGCCTTATCTACAGTATTTATCCTGGCTCCTCCAGAAGAACTGATCCTCCATGAATGGTGTGTGTTAAATTTTGAGAATAAAGAGGATTGAATCGGCTGAGGGATAAACATGCGGGCTTATACATACAGCATACTAGTTGCTGGAAATCTTATAGGGTATCGCAAGTACTATACATTTCGAAATGATCTGTGTTAAAGCTTATTATGCATGTCAAACACACACAAAACCTCAGAGTTATAAATATCACAATATTGCCAAAAGTTTGTGGTCACCTGATCATCAAATGATCATCATATGTGGTAACTCTCCAAACTGTTGATACAAATATGGAAGCCAACAGTTGTCTAGAATGTTTGTTGTATGTTGCATCATTACATTATTCCTTGAATGGAACTAAGAGACTCCAACACTGTTCCAGCATGACAAAGACCCTGAGCATAAAACCATCGATCTCCATTATCACATGTTGGGTTATTATTAGAGTGAAAAAAAAACAAAACAGTGTTCCACATAAAGTCCTGATCTTACCACCACTGAACCCCTTTGGGATGAACTGGAATGGCGACTGACCCACCCCAGACCTCCTTACCTGACATTAATGTCTGATCTCACTAATACTGTTGGAACTGAATGAAGAGATATCTCACATTCAAGCACAACATTGGACTGGAAGGTCTTAATAGAAGACTGGAGCTTCATCCAATAGTAATAATGGGAATCAATCTGGAAGATGTTTAAAACCACATGTGTTTCTGATGCTCAGGTGACCACAAACGTTTGGCAATACAACTTATCCAAGACAGTTCAAAATACACATTATTTGGAGGGGCAGGTGGAGTAGTGGCTAATTTGCTATTTAGCTTTCTTGTGGGTGTGTTACACATCTTGAGGTTAATCTTCCTGGATTAAAAATATATACTCATAAATCTTTATATCCTCCTGAGATACTCAATCTTAGTACTAAGATGTCATATCATGCTTATAACAGATCACACTCGTCTATATGGTGGATGCTTTCCACCCTAGAATTTAAAGAATATCTGGGTGACCATACACATGGTGGCCCAAGTGCAGTCTGTAAGAACAATATGGAAAAACACTTTTCTGCTTTATTTGAGTGTGCCTCTGCCAGAGAAAAACCTTTTCATGTGGTAATATGGAGTAGCTCATACTTGCCCCTGAAAAACTGCCCTCTCACGACACTAGGACATGCATGGATGTCTGGTCTGTGTCAGGAATATAGAGTTTTTTTTAAATGTGGATCATTGCCATTTCATCATTTAAATGACACGAAGGGGCCGTGAAAGAAACAGAACAAAAGAACAATTAGTACAACAGGAAGTCTTTACTGGTATTGTTCTTTTAGCAATGGGTGGCGATGCTAAAAGCATCTGTTATTAGTAGTAATGTTAGAATTTATGTGGCGAATAGTTCGTCTTTAATTGAAATAAAGATTGCAATGAGGAGGAAATTAAATAAGGGTAAACAAAAGGTCTGGTGAGAACCACTGTCTAATGATCAATTGACTTTTCTCTAATCAATTCATGGGTGAAAATATGCTTTCATTGCTCAATCGGGGTAAAATTAGAAGAAGTCATCCCCAGAAACCGATTTATCTCTGTCAGGGTTATTGCGACCCCAGGAATGCTTGGCATGACGCATGCTTGGCGAAAACACCAGCAATTGCAAAACAACCTGTATACATATTTATACCCAGGAGCAACTTCTGTACCTAACAGTATCTTATTGGGATGTAGAAGTAAACCTGATGGAATCAAGAAAAGTCATGAAGCTAGAAGAACTATGGAATTGAACCAGGGACCGTGGGACTCGGCAGCAGACATGAAATACAGAAAATAATTATTTTTGCTGGGCATTTTTGCCTTTATTGGTAGGACAGAGGAATTGAAGAAGAGAGGAAAAGAGAGAGAGAGAGAGAGAGAGAGAAAGAGAGAGAGAGAGAGAGAGAGAGAGAGAGAGAGAGAGAGAGAGAGAGAGAGAATCGGGAATCGAATCCGGGTTGCCAGAGTGCATCAACTTGCACATGTGGGATGTGGGTACACCCACTACACCATGGTGTTGACAAGGAAATGCAATTTTACATGTAAAATGTACATTTCCAGGATTTTTGAAAATTCTAATATGGCTAGTTAAATAATGAACACAATAATTGCTCATTTGTGATGAAAAGTTTCTTTCTTTAGGTTGTTTATGGCTCTTATTCCAGCCCCTGCTCCATCTTCTCTTTGCTGATACACCAAACAAACTCCCACCAGCCAGATTGCCCTATCATACCACAGTTCTGGCCTTGATTTAATGTTTTTCATTTCCACTCTCTGTGTAATGTTCAGTTGGCACAGACAGGCTGCTCCCAAGGGTCTCCGGATTATTAGAGGGACCGAAAGTTATTTGAATTGAAAGGAAAACATTTAAGAAACCATGTTATTATTTTTTCAAGACTTTTTTCAATTATTAAACTATGAACATGATAGGAAAAGATAAAAATAAAAACAAAGCTTGCAGCAAGACACAAGTTACAAGCCCCAATTTCAATAAAGTTGGAATGTTGTGTAAAAAGTAAATGAAAGTAGAATAAAATGACCTGCGAATCCTTGTTGCACACCACAAAAACATGCATGCAATGTTCACTTGTGCAAACAGGTGCTCTTGAGGCATTCCTCAAGTCTTTATTGCCCATGTCCCAGCTTGACAGCTTGGTGGTGGGAGTTAAACCTGCATCCAACTCGCTAATCCTGTGGTTTACAAACTTTTTCTCACTTGGCCTTCCTATGTGGAGCAGTACACAGTTGTCTAGAATGTTTTTGTATGTTGTAGCATTACATTATTCCTTCACTGGAAATAAGAGACCCCAACACTGTTCCAGCATGACAATGACCCTGAGCACAAAACCCGCTAACCTCCATTATCACATGCTGGGTTATTATTAAAGTGAAAAAACCCCACCAGTGTTCAGTACAAAGTCCTGATCTTACCACCACTGACCCCCTTTGGGATGAAATGGAATGGCGACTGACCCACCCCAGACCTCCTTACCTGACATTAGTGTTTGATCTCACTAATACTGTTGGAGCTGAATGACGAGATATCTCACATTCAAGCACAACATTGGACTGGAAAGTCTTTCTCAGTGAGTGGCGCTTCATCTAGAATAGTAAATCTGGAATAAGATCACGTGTGTTTGTAATGCCCAGGTGACTACAAAGCTTTGGTAATATTGTTGTAATACATACAATATTGTCTCTTAATCCTAATGAATCCCTCCAGAATGTGAACATGGTGATATTGTGTGATATTGTAAGATTTTAGTTTTGTCTTGTGGGTTTTCGTGGTTTTCGAGACAGGACCAGGCAGCACATTAAAAACCCAACAGAAACAAAACACCCCTGAACTTAACCGACAAACAATAAGGCCCAAATGACTGGAAACACGAGGGTAACAAAACAGGAAATAAACAAACATAGACAAGATTATCTAGCAACACAGTATAGTTTGGCATACCTATCATACCTAAGCTAAACCGAAACAAACAAAAAACAAGAACTAAACAAGTCAAAATTATACAAAAGAACATTAAGCATGAAAACTAACATAAAAAGAAAAGAAAACATTACCTTACAAGGGTGGGTGGTGGCGTGGTGGCGTAGTTGTTAGCACGGTCGCCTCACAACAAGAAAATCCTGGGTTTGATTCCCGGGCCATGGATCTTTCTGTGGAGAGTTTGCATGTTCTCCCTTACTGTAAGGATTATGCCTTCGGAGGATCACCTGCAGAGGGCGCCCTCGCCCGTATACTAGAATATCTACTTCCTGTTTCAGCCATTCGGTTTGGCCCTCCTATATAAGCAGGTAGAACTCTAAAAGCATTGCGAAGTATTGTTGCCTTAGGCCTTACCGAGTGTTTCTCTAGTTTCATGTTTTGGATTACTCTTTGGACTTTGACCTTTGTTTACGTTTCTGGATTACTCTTCTGCTTATCGTTTTGGACTTGTTTGCCTTCCCTTTCCCTTTCCCAAATAAAACTCTGCATTATGGATTCTGCTACTAATTCTGTTACCAGCTCGTTACACTTGCATGTGATTGCGTGGGTTTTTTCCGGGTACTCCGGTTTCATCCCACAGTCAAAAAACGTGCAGATTAGGTCGATTGGTGATTTTAAATGGGTGACCCGCCTCTCACTAAGTGACCCCGAATTAGGGAATAAGTGGGTAAGAAGATGAATGAATGAATGAATGAATGAATGAATGAATAACCTAACAGATATAAATATTGTTCATTGCCTGGAATGCTCTGCTTCTGTGTTCACTGACTATCACTATGAATGCAAAAGTATGCATGGTTCTTAGTTCTTAGGTTCTTAGTGCTGTAAATCTCTTTGGTAATTTCCCAGTGAAACTCTCCTGACTGTAGTCTAACCTTTGTATGCCCCCTTTATTACCCATCTTCCCATCTCCTTAGTTTGGAAACCACTGCCTTAGCCAATGAGCCACCACTCATTCGATGAATTATTAGACGATTCTTGGTAAAGTATTACACTTTTTTCTGTTTGGTTAGATGAGGTGATTAAACGCTATTGTTGTCTCTGCTCTTATTCATCTTAGCAGTTCAAACTGTTGGCATTAAAATCACTATCTTTTTTAAAAACATGCTGATGTAAAGAAAACCTGAAGACAATTGATGGTTTTCAAACTATTGTGGTTTTATGTAACAGACTGGAAAAAAACAAAGAAAACAAAAACCATGGAATCCAGCAAAATGTGGATAAAATTAAAATGATATAAGGGTATAAATGTTGTGCAGTTAAAAAAAAAATCCTTATTCATGTATTTGTTTATTGCAACATTTGATTCTATCTTGCTTGGAAAAGGCAATGTAAAAATATTCTCTCCGATCATGTTTTTCGGCCACAGAGCCAATGCCCATGCCGAAAAATCCCAGTCAGAAGAAAAGTTGAATTTTTCTTCGATAAATTGACTTGATAACACACTACTTTCTAACAAACTGAGTTACTCAATATGTGACTCAACATGGTACAAGGGGCGGCGCGGTGGCGTAGTGGATAGCACGGTTAGCAACAAGAAGGTCCCGGGTTCGATTCTCTGACCATGAATCTTTCTGTGCTGAGTTTGCATGTTCTCCCAGCGCTTGCGTGGGTTTTCTTCGGGTTTGCCGGTTTCCTCCCACAGTCCAAAAACATGCAGATTAGGTCGATGGTGACTGGTGATTGTAAATTGTCCATAGGAGTGAATGTGTGTGTGAATGGTTGTTTGTCTATGTGTTGCCCTGCGATGGACTGTCAACCCGCCCAGAGCTATGAGCTGGGATAGGCACCAGCAGACCTCCATGACCCCGAATTAGGGAATAAGTAGGTAAGAAGATGAATGAACATGGTACTGATGCATGCTGGGTATTGTCTGATGCTATGGACAAATCCAACATCGTTTAAAAGTATTTCTTAGCATCTGAAAGACATGTGGCGTCTATAAAACTCCTGTCAGCCAGTTATAGCTGGCATAAATTTATGTGCAACAGCAAGAACCAGTTGTTCTCAGTATTTTTATTGAAATATCATATAACATTATATGAAGTTCTCTGAAAATTACAACGAAGCAGCACATTTTTTTTTTCATAAGCCATTAAAAGTGTAAATTCAAATCCAAGACAAAGCTTTTGCTGTGATATGTTTATTCCTAGACCCCTTTCACTGGCTTCACTTAGCAGTCTGTCTGTTTCTGACTGCTCATATTCCCTAAGCTGTATAATTCCACTGGGATAGTAACCTGAGGTGTGTGCACATGTGGCTCAGATCCTCTGTTTGGTCCAGGGAGGCCAGTGTGTTCTGCTCAGGGGTTTTATGAATGGAGCCTGTAGGGAATGGAAGTGGGAAACTGAATCCCATGGGTTTGCTGAGCGTCTGCTCACACTCGAGAGTGCCTGCTCTGGTGGAATTATAAGAGCCAGAGGCTTTAATGCCCAGCCAGCTGTTAGCGTTTACATTGTGCCACTGAAATAGGAACCAGATGAAAAGCTTGAGGGAGAAGTGATAAAATGCTATTTTGCATCCTGACTTCTGTCTGTGGCAGTGTACAACGATTTACACTGTTAGACTTGATGCTATGGGTTTTTAATTATCGTATCTGTCCAAAATTATCAAAGATCCTTAATATGCATTTACTTGACATCAGCTATTGCCTAAATTATATGGTCACCTGACCATCACAAACACATGTGATTTCACCTTCTTACAGATTCATTCATTCATTCATTCATTCATTCATTCATATTCTTATCCGCCTATTTCAGGGTCACGGGGTTCTGCTGGCGGCTATTCCAGTGCACAAAGAGCGAGAGGCAGGGTTACACCCTGAAAGGGTTGACAGTCCATCTCAGGGCAACACAAAGCTAAACAAGCATTCACACACACATCCACCCCTATGGACAATTTAGAACCACCAATCGACCTAATCGACCATGTTTTTGGACTGTGGGAGGAAACCGGAGTACCCAGAGGAAACCCACGCAAGCGCGGGGAGAAGATGCAAAACTCTGCACAGAAAGATCCCCGGCTTGCTCTTCCAGATGGATTCTCATTTTGCTATTGGATGAAGATCCAGTCTTCTAGCAAGACTTTCCAGTCCAATACTGTGCTTGAACCTCTTCATTCAGGAGGTCTGGGGTGGTTCAGTCTCCATACCAGTTCATCCCAAAAAGAGTTTAATGGTGGTAAATCAGGACTTTGCGCTGAACACTTGTGTTTTTTCACTCTAATAATAACCGAGCATGTGATAGTGGAGCGGAGGGGTTTTGTATTCAGGATCATTGTCACAGGAGTCTGCTGTAGCCTATCCAGCTCTAAAGTCACCAGTCCAACGTTCTTAAGTAGTTAATATCATTTAAAACCAGGCAAGTATACTGTTAAAGCAAAGATCTATCTAAATCCTCAGGATTATCTAAGACTCAATCGATGCAAGGAGAAGGTAACACAGAAAAAGGCTGTAATTAAGCCTGCCAGGCTTTGCCAGCATCTCAGTCAGAATGTGGCACAGATGCCAGGGATTCAAGAATGGACTTTATAGTGAGCCACTAAGTGATCACACAGTCTGAGAGATTTCAATTCTAGGTACGATTCCCGGGCCGGGATCATTCTGTGCTGGAGAAAAAAATGGATGAAAGATGTACAAAAATAAAGTAAAAAATGAAACTAAATTTACCCGCTTATTCCCTAATTCGGGGTCACGGGGGTCTGCTGGTGCCTATCCCAGCTCACATAGGGCAAGAGGCGGGGTTACA
>JAOTRA010000034.1:6913315-6924561 GCA_026260255.1 Pseudolaguvia tuberculata
GTGTGTGTGTGTGTGTGTGTGTGTGTGTGTGTGTGTGTGTGTGTGTGTGTGTGTGTGTGCGCGCGCGTGTGTGTGTGGTTGTTTGCCTATTTGTAGCCTGAAGGACTGGCAACCTGTCCAGTGTATACCCCTACCTTTCACCCTATGTGCACTGCAATAGGCTCCAGCAGACCCCTGTGAGCCCGATTTAGGGAAGAACCTGTATCTTATTATAGATTATAAGCTTACAAGCTTGTGTGATTCACTGATTGTTAACATTGAGAATTTTGGGGCAAACAGTTAATGTATGTGTTGCATATGACTCTTCTAAACTTTAGATTTGCATTTTTGATCTAAAGATCGGAGAGAAAGCAACGGATTCAAGAAACATTTCCTTTTGTTGTAAAGCCAAGTCTTCTGATAATGCAGACATAAAGCAGACAATTGATTATGAGGATTCCTAGGAGTGTCAGTTTAATCCAGTTGGATTTGTTGTACATTTGATCACTGAGTATTGGGCCAGTGGAAAAAAATCACTAGTGGATGGAGAGGTGCCCAGATACTGTACCTTGATTGCTGTCAGATGAACAGAAGAAGTATGAAAGACATAAGATGGGATAAACACTTGGAGCCTTTGTTGGAAATAAAATACAGGGGCATATCAATCAGTGATTTTGGCTTGTAGAATATAGTAAAGCATTCAATATGTTGAAAGTGCTGATTGAAGACTGAACAAGGTACAAAAAACGTCTTAGCAAGTAAAACCAAATGTTTAAAAACGTCATTTTCTTCCAAATGTTAAATGAAACATATTATAAAATTATTACAAAAAGATTTGCCTAAAGAATTAGGCTGAAATCCTAAGTGGTGGCTTAGTGGTTAAGATGTGGACTGATACCAGAAAGACCGAGGTTTATTTCCCAACACCACTAAGCCACCACTGTGCCCCCTGAGCAAGGCCCTCAGTTGTTTAAATAAATAGATAAATGTAAGTCAATCTGATTAAGAGCAAGAGCAAATGCTGTGATTGTAAATCAAATAATTTCTTTTTTTTGTTGTAACATCTTGTTTGCATGTTCTCCCCGCGCTTGTGTGGGTTTCTTCCCTCAGTTCAAAAACATGCAGATTAGGTCAATTGTTGATTCTAAATTGCCCATAGGAGTGAATGTGTGTGTGAATGGTTGTTTGTCTATGTGTGGCCCTGCGATGGACTATCCGAATTCGGGAATAAGCGGGTAAGATGAATGAATGAATGAATGAATAATTTACGAAATATACAGATTAGTCCTGTAGATTAGTGCTGCTTTATAGTCATATGTGTATGTACACAGTCTCTTTGTTCTGTAATTATTTATTATGTTGTACTGGCCAGCCTCTTGGTCATTTACTTAAGGTATGTTCTGTATGTATCGTATATCCTCATCAAATTTCTTTTGATCATTTTTGTGTTTTTGTTCCTAGAAGGGTTTCACTTTGAGCTCTCTGATCAGAATGTAAGTTATGTACTGTAGTTCCACATACAAATATAGTCATGGCAGTCAAAAACGTTTATTCTAATATCATATACATTAACAACAATCATTTTATCTTGCCTTGCCAAAGGTTTGTGGTCACCTGACTATCAGATCCAGATGTGGTTCCTCGCCAAACCGTTGCTACAAATATGTTACCCACAGTTGGTCTAGAACGTTTGTTGCAGGTTGTAGCATTACATTATTCCTTCATTGCAACTGAGAGACTCCAACACTGTTCCATCATGACAATGACCCTGAGCACAAAACCCCTGACCTTCAATAAGGTGACCACAAAACTTTTGGTGTATCTCTTTTTACATAACATAAAATGCATGTGACAAATTTCAACCCAAACAGTATTCATACTGCAAACTGTTATGCTTTCATTCATTCATTCATTCATTCATTCATTCATTCATTCATTCATTCATCCATCTTCTTACCCGCTTATTCCCTAATTCACCTATCTCTGCGCACATAGGGCGAAAGGCAGAGGTACATGCTGGGCGGGTTGCCAGTCCATCTCAGCACAAACAACATGGACAAACAATCACACCCACCTTCACTCCTATGGAAAATTTTGAATCACCAATCGACTTAATCTGCATGTTTTTGGACTGTGGGAGGAAACTCAGCTAAGAACAGGGAGAACATGCATACTCCGCACAGAAAGATTCCCGGCCCAGTAATCTAACCCGGGACCTTCTTGTTGTGATGCGACTGTGCTAACCACTACGGCACCACACCATCCCTCATTTACTCATTTTTATAATAATTCCATTACAGGTTTTAGGGTAATTTTATGCTCATAATAATGGCCTTGTTAAATTAACTTCCAAAAAGTAAAATTAGCTGATCCCAAATGCCTGATAAACCTTTGTTCAATTACCTCAAATGAGTAGATCTGTACCTTTTCAACTTCTGGTTTTGGATCCTTCTTTCTGGCTAGAATTTCACCCTCTGTATTATTGAGGACTTTATTTGGACGTAAGGACTTGCTATCAGCTCAGTCATTGGGCTCAGAATTGCATCCCCCATAATGTTCATCCAGACTTCACTGGCACAAACACAGCCATGCTGCTGTGATAATAAACGCCACCTGTTGAGTTTGGCTACTTATTACAGTCTTTAGTGTGCATTAGCAATTAGGGGCACTGAAAGGTGGTATGGGAGGAACTGCCACTATAAAGAAGTCGTAAGACTTGGAAGAGTGTGCATCTTTTTATAACCTGGCACAGAGTTTGCAGGGCTTGGTGGATGTGAAAATAAAAGACTTTCAGCCAGGATTGCTGGGTAAATGGTTTGTTACGGTTCAAACTTTAATGCTAGTTAAGCACAATTGTTATTTCTATTATGTTAAAGTTTACAGTTAAGCATTTGGCATATGCTCTTATCCAGAGCGACTTACATTTGGTCACTTTTTTTTGGTCTCTCAAGGACCCACAGTGGTTGCTTGGTAGAGGTGGGACTCGAACCCTGGTCTTTCAGGTTCAAAACCTTAACCACTTGGCTACCACTTCCCACATGTGATGTTTAACTTTTAATGGTGAAAACTTACCCATCGTAGTGGATAGCACGGTCGCCTCACAACAAAAAGTCCCGGGTTCGATTCCCAGACTGGAGTTTGCATGTTCTCCCCGTGCTTGTGTGAGTTTCTTCCGGGTACTCCGGTTTCCTCCCTCAGTTTAAAAACATGCAGATTAGGTGGATTGTTGATTCTAAATTGTCCATAGGAGTGAATGTGTGTGAATGGTTGTTTGTCTATGTGTTGCCCTGAGATGGACTGGCAACCCCTCCAGTGTCTACTCCCGCCTCTCAACCTATGTGTACTGAGATAGGCGCCAACAGACCCTCGTGACCCCGAATTAGGGAATAAGCGCATAAGATGATGAATGAATGAATGAGCCTACCCATGAAACATTGTACATGTTCAATATCCTTAAGTAATACAACAGCTCAGTTTGCAAAGCTGTGAAATGGGAGGTAGATTACAAGCTACACATAGGCGCATTTGTTATGTCAGGTGTTTCCGTAGGACAGGTTATTTTTACGGAGGAATTTGCGACCATTTCTATGTGTGACTATTCTGTCATCCTTTGGCCATCTGTGCAATGAATTTCAACAGCTTCTAAACACAAGCATAACACACACTGGGGTCATGGCATCACACTGACACACATGCTGCACACAGGACACTTCCACATGCTAACCACAGACAGAAAAGGATAAAGACAGCCCCCAGTGGTATGCATAGACGCATGGGTGGCCTAGTCAAAATAAACTTCAAGCATAAACTCAGAAGTCATAAATCTGGAAATTATATAACTGATTTTTAAGCTAGCAAAGCCAAGATAACCGTACACTCTGATTTTCCGAGACAGCGAGATGAAGGTAAATCCCATGGTCGATTAACATGTTTTTGTTATTTTACTTTTAAATATATTATGTTTATGGTAAGGGCGGTGCAGTGGCATAGTGGATAGCACAGTCGCCTCACAACAAGTTCTCAGGTTTCCTCCCACAGTTTCCAAAATCATGCAAATTAGGTCAATCTGTTATTCGAAATTGTCCATAGAAGTGAATGTGTGTGAATGGTTATTTGTATATGTGTTGTCCTGAGATGGACTGGTGACCCATCCATGGTGTACCCCCGCCTCTCGCCCTATGGGTGCTGGGATAAGCTCCTGAATAAGCGGGTAAGAGGATGAATGAATGAATGTTTATGGTATACCATCAAAATTTGGCTAGAGTCAAATAATAATCATTTTGCCAGTTATATTAAACAGCTATATTTGCAGGGAGAACATGCAAACAGAAAGATCCCAGCCCGGGATTCGAACCCGGGACCTTCTTATTGTGAGGCGATTGTGCTATCCACTACGCCACCGCGCCGCCTATATTATGAAATATATTATTCATTCATTCATCTTCTTTCCCGCTTATTCCCGAATCCGGGGTCATGGGGGTCTGCTGCGCCTATCCCAGCACACATAGGGCGAAAGGCGGGGGTACACCCTGGATGGGTAGCCAGTCCATCTCAGGGCAACACATTGACAAACTACCATTCACACACACATTCACTCCTATGGACAATTTACAATCACCAATCCACCTAATCTACATGTTTTTGGACTGTGGGAGAA
Source organism: Pseudolaguvia tuberculata (assembly GCA_026260255.1). Lineage (NCBI taxonomy): Eukaryota > Metazoa > Chordata > Actinopteri > Siluriformes > Sisoridae > Pseudolaguvia > Pseudolaguvia tuberculata. The sequence continues at coordinate 6,917,952 of JAOTRA010000034.1, forward strand.
ACCAGAGTACCCGGAGGCAACCCACACAAGCATGGGGAGAACATGCAGCAAAGTCCGCACAGAAAGATCTTTATAAAATTATTATTATATATTATTAATAAGATTGAGACTAAAACAAATACATATGGAAATGACTGTCAGGTTTTTGAATTCTTCTGATCATACAGTGTATTGTATATACTGTAGATACTGTATACGACTGTACTGTTCACTTTAGTGCACTACAAATGAAATGAAGAACTAGAACCACAATGATAAGTAAATGTTGATGAACAATCAAATACTACTTTACTGTATTGAATAAAAAACACAATTTCTTTAAAAAAATGCTAATCAGTTGAACAAATGAAATGCCTTTCTTTAAATAAGTCTCATTTCTCAATTTTGACAGAATTTGGAATGTGCTATGAGAAAACACAATAGCCAAACATTAACACAAATGAAAAAAAATACTCGACTGTAACTATGAACCAAAATATAGTAAGATAGAAGGTATAGATTTTTGCCGCAAAGCATCAACAGTTTATTTCTGCAGGAGCCAGACCATAATACTGACTATAACACAACAATTGATCTGTTTACATCGGCTGGCGTCACCCTTAAAAATATTTAGGCTTTTCCACAACCCACCAATGAACAAAATCAATACTAGTCCTAGTTAAATCGAGACAAGTTTACTTGAGAAATAGATTTTTTTTCCACATTGCAGTACTTCTGTGTATATGACAGACCTGAAAAAATGGTTTTCAAGGTTGGGATGACTGTAAAATATGGTTGCCAAGGATTCCGTATCAGTACACAAAACTTATCAAACAATTTATGAAACTCTAAACTATTGACGGTCCAAAAGAACATTCTAAAACATTCTTTCTAATGTTGAGCTAATGAGTATGGTGTGTTTATTCACAATGGATGTGATTAGATTCTTCCTTATAGATCAATCCATGTCAGCAAGATTAAATGCGGCAAATGACTGATATAAGACTGAATGTGATAAATTACTGAGATTAAACATTGTGACTCTAGAGGCTTCTACCAACTGCATACAAGTGTACTATAGATGCTTTCGGTGCAAAGCTTTGGAAGCATCTTGGCTAATTTGCATCTTGGACCCACTGAAATTAAAAACTATTTTTCATCTGCTATGACGTTTTTACAGTTACAGTTACAGTTCGGCATTTATCAGCTGCTCTTGTCCAGAGCAATGTGTAAACAGTGCTTATAGTTATAACCTGGAACATTTCACCACTGATACAATCACAAAACAGTGGGGTTTTTTTTTAAAATGTGTGTTTATGTGTGAAAGGCAAGGTGTTTAGTGAACAGATTTGTCTTCAGACGTCTCTTGAAGGCAGCCAGTGACATTGCTGGGAAGTTCATTCCTCCATCTAGGTGCCAGAACAGAGAAAAGTCTTGAGGCAGACCGGCCTTGAGAAGTAGGGGGTTGGAACATGTCGTGCAGTGCTGGTGGATCTGAGAGAGCTAGATGCTATGCGTGGAGGGTTTAGTGTTTGGAGGTAGGGTGGTGTAGTGTTGTTCGTGTCTTTGTAGGCAAGTATCAGTGATTTGAATCTGATGCCTGCAGCTACTGGAAGCCAGTGGAGGGCGCACAGCAGTGGTGTGAGCGATCTTGGGCAGGTTTAAAAGGATACGTGCAGCTGCATTCTGGATTATCTGCAGCGGACGGAGGTAGACCTGCTAGAAGCGAGATACAGTAGTCAAGTTTCAAGATAATTAGAGGCTGCACAAGCAAACTGAGAGGCCTGAGTGGATATGAAAGGTTGTGTCCTCCTAATGTTGTGAAGGACAAACCTGCAGGATCGTGTATTGTAAGTAATATGGGATGAACATTATAAATTATTGTCCATAGTTACCCTAAGGTTGCCAGCAGTGGTTGAGGGGGATATTGTTGAATTGTCCAAGGTGATGGACAGATCTTGACCTGGAGATGAGTTGGACGGGATGAAGAGTAGCTCCGTTCTGCAAGGGTTAATTTTCAGCTGGTGGGTGGGGGTTGCCATCTATGAAGAAATGTCTGCCAGGCAAGCAGAGATCCTTTCAGAAGCTGTGTTGTCAGATGGGAGAAAGGAAACAATAAGTTGAGTGTCATCAGCATAGCAATGGTAAGTGAACCTGTGTGAGGAAATGACTTTGTTCAATGAGTAAGTGTAGATAGAGAAAAGGAGAGGGCCGAGAACTGAGCCTTGTCGGTGGTGAGTGGTGGTGGTGAGTCTTCTTGGAGCAGACGTGGTTCCTCATAGCAACGTACACTGCTAAAAGGCTCCCAGAATAAAATGGTAAAAAGTATTTATTTATAATTCTAAATATAAATTGATTAATGTAAAAGGAGACTGTAGTACAAGAAGTTCATTGTATATAACATATCAACATAATATAGACATAAAAAGTTCATTCATTCATTTTTGTCCTAACCCATTTATTTCCTAATTCGAGATCACAAGGTCTGCTGGAGCCTAATTCAGTTCACATAAGGTGAAAGGCAGGGGTATACCCTGGACAGGTTTCCAGTCCATTGCAAGGCCACATCTAGACGATCAACTACACGCACTCACACTCACCTTAAGGTTGATTTTAGAGTTTTGGTTTTGGATCATAGGAGGAAATACTAAGAAATACCAAGAAACCCCCCCCCCCCCACACACACACAAAAGCGTGGACATTCTTGCTGTGAGGTGACCATTGTAATCACTACGCCACCACCTCTAATAAAAAAAAAATAATCATAATTTATTCATTTGAAACATTTGAAACAAGCTGCCTTCAAGACCATTTAGTGAAAAGTGATATATTGGTCAAAGTGGGGGGGGGGACCTTTGGGGACACCATGACAACATTGGTTGCTAGAGGTGATAAATCGTCTAGAAAAAAATCCAGAAAATTAAAAGACTCTTTACAAACACAAGTGCGAGAACATTCTCTGAATAACGTTGACACTTTCTAGACATGAACATGGTTTCCTCCTTGTCTTGTGTACTTTTGCATTTGCTTTTATCTCAATTTTGGATGTTTTGGATCTGGATTCGGATTTGAAGCTGAGACCTGCCACATTTTTTAAATCGACTGAGCATCACTTCCAAAAATGCTCAAGTTAACCCTAACCCTGACCCTAACCCAGTCCTGGCTTGAGCCTCATGGTATTACACAATCAAACTGTGGATGGCAGCAAGTATTAACCAATCAGAAGAATAACATGAGCCATCACAGAAAGCAGATAGGATGGTTTCACATGAAGGCTGCACAACCCGAAAGTATGTGACAAATTCTTTCCCATTTTCTTCAAAATGGGATGTATTATTTAAGTCACAATTATGGGAAGATGCTGTACTTTAAGGTGTGACAGGCAACCCTTGAACAATTAAACAATTGAAATGATTGTAAACAGCTGTCTTTGACAAATCTCTGGAAGGTGAACATGTAAAACCTGCTATTTCTGCATCTAGTATATAAATGGTGTGGAGAATCAAATGAACCACAGTAAGCACTTAGCAATAAGGTTTAATCAGAATAACTTATAGACAGCACGGTGGCTTAGTGGTTGCCTCAAAACAAGTAGCAGTTACTGTGTGGAGTTTGAATGTTTTCCCCGCGCTTGCGTAGGTTTCCTCTTGGTACTCCGGTTTCCTCCCACTGTCCAAAAACATCCACGTTAGGTTGATTGGTGAGTCAACATTGCCAATAGGAGTGAATATGTGTGTGAATAGTTGTTTGTCTATGTGTGGCCCTGCAATGGACTGGCGAACCGTCCAGGGTGTACCTTTGCCTCTCGCCCTATGTGTGCTGGGATAGGCACTAGCAGATCACCATGACCCCGAATTAGGGAATAAGCAGGTAAGATGAATAACTGAATGAGTTTGATTGTGTGTGACACTGTGATGACCTGTTCAGGGTGTACACCTCCTGTCTTTCACCCTTCAGGGTCATTCCAGCAGACCTCTGTGACCCTGATTTAAGGAATAAGCGGCTATAAAAGATGAATGAATATTACCAGTAATGTAACTGACCTCAATGGGCGGCGCAGTGGCGTAGTGGTTAGCATGGTCGCCTCACAACAAGAAGTTGTGATCTTTCTGTGTGGAAGGGATCTTTCTGTGCGGAGTTTGCATGTTCTCCCCGTGCTTGCGTGGGTTTCTTCCGGTTTTCCTTCCACAGTCCAAAAACATGCAGATTAGGTCGATTCTAAATTGTCCATAGGAGTGAATGTATGTGTGAACGGTTGTTTGTCTATGTGTTGCCCTGCGATAGACTGGCGACCTGTTCAGGATGTACCCCTGCCTCCTGCCGTATGTGTGCTGGGATAGGCAGACTTTTTGGACTCCGAATTAGGGAATAAGCGGGTAAGAAGGTGAGTGAATGAATGAATGAATGAATGAATGAGTGAACATTTTTGTAAAAAAAAATAAATAAATAGGACTGTTAAAGTATTATTATTTGATTATGTTACACCTCTGATACATGTATGATTGTTTCACATAATTTGGTAGCTGTGAGCAGGCTTTCGACAACTGTGGAGTCCAATATTAAAATATGATTTCTGTACTATCCAGGACTTGTCACTGGCATTTGTACTTGGACTTGTTTCTGGCTTTTTATGCATTGATCTGGCTAAATATGTTCATGGTCTTGACTAAGAGTTGTGAAAAGAAATGTTTGTGTGGTCTTTTCAAATAGAATAATTGCTTCTTTTAGAAAACATAGCTATGCACAAATGAATCCAAATGGTGGCTTCCAAATGGTTTTGGTCTTACTCCTGATTTAGTGGACTTGGCTTGATGTGGCCTCAACAACCAGTTAGACAAAACCTTAACTGAATCTTGGCTGCCCATCCCACACTTGGCAATAATGGTAGACACAGTCCGATAGACATGACTAACAGGAAGACGCCTATTTGTCGATACTCGTAGCTCTGAAATCAGTGATGCATTAAATAATAAAAAGGATTTAAGTGTAAAAGTGATGTTTGCCAACTCTTTTCATGTCAAAATGTTTGTTTATATTCCCATTTGTCTATATAAAAAGACTATTTAAACATCACTGAATTTGCCTGTTTGCATTTGCAGCAACCCAAATTCACTTGTTGGAAATATGATTCCCTTTCCAAAAACCCAAGTTCCCATGAGACATAAAAAAGCTGGTACAAGCACTGCATAGAAAGGTACAAACTGAAAAAGAAACAGTAGGGACAGAACAACATCTTAAAGACCTTTTGAACAAATCAATGCTTGAGCTAAGAAAGCCCAAACACACTTATTCAGATCGAAAATGACATTTCCTGTGACAAGCAAAATGGAAACATACTGTCCTTTGCTGTGAAACATAGCAGGCCTCCAATACTTCTATTCAAATATCTGTGGAATAAAAACTGGAGGAACCAAAGTTGTCCTTTGGATTTCAACCAATGAGAAATTGCAAATTCCATAAGTCTTTTTTATTTTATTCATAGAACATCAAAAGTTAATATTTTATTCATTTTAATTGGATTGAGAATCTTTGCATTGCATCTTTGTTTCTAGAATTTTTTTTTGTTGAGGTTCTTGCAAAAGGAAACAGTAGGAACAGGTAGAAGAGAAATTCTATCCCCAGCTCAGAGTCCCTTCAGTAACTAGAGCCAAGTTTTATTATCTTCGACCAACTGCAGGTGTGCAATCTGACCGAATGGGGCGTGTTAACTTACAGGCAGGTGACGTTACTGGGCAGGAAGTAATGTTATATAAACATGAGCTGCAATGTGCCTCGCTAAGCTTATTGTATTGAATAAAAAAAAATTACTAAGTATATGCCAGTTTACAAAAAAGAGAAAATAAGCAGGTCTTTAGGCAGTGTATTTATCCGGGGCTATGATTCATTTCGGGTATGGACACACATCTGTAGTGTGTTAGTTGTCTGGGGTGGAGCATGTGCAGTCAGCCTCTGCGTGTTGACTGCAAGCATTGTGAAAAGCTTCCGATGCGTGTTCTTTATTTCCATCTAGCTCTCTTTAATAGGAAGGGTCAGGTAAAAACTAGGGCCGCCTGCCAAGTTAAAAATAGAATAGGTTGCTGAGAACAACAAAACTCGTGCTCGTAATAGGCTGGCAACCGGTTTATAAAGACCAGAGTACAACCTCCACCCAGGTGCCTTTTTTTCCAAGTGCCGCACTGGTGTCTAGAGGTTCTGGAATAGACTGTACTTCCTGCACTATTCAGCGGGTACAGGGCTCCCTTAGGGTCACTAAAGAAACAGCCAGACTTGTTATATGAACTGTGGCAGCACTGACAGGATCCCCATCATGAGCGATAGAGAGTGTAGCTACATCCTAGACGCCCCAGTTGCCTCTTCGTACCTTTTCAGCAACGTGGTGCAGTCGATAGTCGAGAGCTTTAACTTCTCCGACTATAGAAAGTGTATTATTGCTAGAGTAATAAGAAATAAGGGCGTTGCGGTGGCGTAGTGGATAGCACGGTTGCCTCACAACAAGAAGGTCCCAGGTTTGATTCCCAGGCCAGGAATCTTTCTGTGTGGTTTTTGTTGAACTTTTTCTTTCTTTCTTTCTTTCTTTCTTTCTTTCTTTCTTTCTTTCTTTCTTTCTTTCTTTCTTTCTTTCTTTCTTCCT
>JAOTRA010000034.1:6938097-6956114 GCA_026260255.1 Pseudolaguvia tuberculata
CACTCCTATGGACAATTTACAATCACCAATCCACCTCATCTGCATGTTTTTGGACTGTGAGAGGAAACCGGAGCACCTGGAGGAAACCCACGCAAGCGCGGGGAGAACATGGAAACTAGACACTGCCAAATGTTTGTGGTCATTTAAGCCATGAAATTCTACCACATGGAATTTCAAACGTCTTATTCCAAAATCTTTCATTCATTTCATTCATTCATCCTCTTACCCGCTTATTCCATAATTCGGGGTTACAGGGGTCTGCTGGTGCCTATCCCAGCGCACATAAAGCGAGGGGCAAGGGTGCATCCTTTAGGGAACAGCCAGTCCATTTCAGGAAACCATTCAGACACACGTTCACTCCTACAAACAATTTAGAACCACCAATCGACCTAATCTGCAGGTTTTTGGACTGTGGGAGGAAACCAGAGTACCCGGAAGAAACCCACGCAAGCGCGGGGAGAACATGCAAACTCTGCACAGAAAGATCCCCAGCCTCGGAACACAGGACTTTCTTGTTGTGAGGCAACCGTGCTAACCTCCACGCAACGGTGCCGGCCTATATTCCAAAATCTACCATTCTTATATGCGTACTGGAAGCATTGCAACCGAGAGAAAAACTGTCAACTGTCCACTTCCACAATATTAGAATTTAGGTTGTAAATGTAGGTCAGTGTTTCGTTTATATAACATATTTTCGGGACGATTTTCGGAGCGCTTAAAATCCTTTAATTTTTTTCAAAAATCGACAGTATTTTCCTTATAATCCGCTGTGCCCATATAGTGTGGAAAATACAGTAATTCTCAGAATGAGACACATGAAAAACAGACCTGTGACATCCTGCAATATTCTGTTCCATTCCCACTAGCAATATTCAAGGGGTTTGTGCGTAACCTACACTCATGGAGCAGATGTACACTTGTAGTCTTTAATATGCAATGAGGATCCTGAATTTTTATCACGATGACAGATTTTTATCAACATGTTTGATTAGGCTGTGTGTCTGATAGAGGAAGAGGAATAAGAGTTTAATTGGAGGGACTCTAATCTTTCTCTAGCGCAGTTAAAACACACCATTGCAAGCGGTCACACAGAAATCACATTAACTGTTAATTAATCAAATAATACTTTGGTTGGACAAAAAATAAATTTGGCAGCTGTTACACTACTAAAGACTGCTGACATGGGTAATATGTGATGTGATGTGACTGATGTGATAAGCATCAGTAAGTAACGGGGTTAATGCTAAATTGGCTATATATTAAAAATGGATTTTAGAAGTTTTTTATTCATAGTAACATCTGTTAGGAAGGAACCAGACTCAACAGAGAACCCATCCTCATTTGGGTTATAAAAGAAATAATGGCTGGTAAAGGGAGAGAGTTAGCTGACATGATGGAGTGTAGGTGGATGTGTAGTGTGTTCAGGAGACCAGGTGTAGGGAGAGTAAGGGGAGTAAAAGGGAGTAAGGCCAAGAACATTGAAGGTGAATTTAAACTGTTCTATTGTGATGTACAGTTACAGTTTGGCATTTGGAAGACACTTATCCAGAGCGACTTACATTTGGTCTCTTTTGCACTGAGCAATTGGTCCTTGCTCAAGGTGGGAATCGAACCACTGTCTTTCTGGGTATTAGTCCAACACCTTAACCACTAGGCTACCACTTTCCATAGAAGTGTAGATGAAAAGAGAGATAGTGTAGGTGTAATCCTGAAGAAAGAGTCCATTGAGAGTGTGGTGGAGGTGAAGAGAGTTTCTGATAGGGTGATGAACGTGAGGCTGGAAGTGGCATGATGGTAAATATCATCAGTGTTTATGTGTAATGAGTAGGTTGTGAGATGGAGGATAAGGAAAAATTCTGGAGTGAGTTGGATGGAGTGGTGGAGAGTGTAGCTAGGTCTGAAAGATTGATGATATCACAGAGGTGATGTGATGGGCAAGTATGGCGTTAAGGAGAGGAACATGATGGTGGTAGATTTGCTAAAATGATGGAGATGGCAGTGGTGAACACATTTTAAGAAGAAGGAAGATCATAGGGTGACATTTAAGTAGAAGAAGTTGCATACAGCTGGACTATATTTTGTGCAAGAGATGTAACCTTAAAGAGATTGGAGACTGTAAAGTGGAGGAGGTTTGTGGATGTGGTGAAGGAAGACATGCAGGTAGTTGGGGTGAAAAAGGCAGATGTAGAGGACAGGGTAGTGTGGAGAAGAGTGATACGCTGTGGTGAGCCCTAACGGTAGGTGAGAGTTTGGAGGACAGCATCTGAACATACCAGATCACCATAATACTCACTAATACTGTACCAGCATTACAACGATCTTAAGCAATAAAAAACCCTGAGCTCCATTATCACATGCTGGGTAATGATTAGAGTGAAAAAACCACCAGTGTTCAGCACAGAGTCCTGATCTAATCACCACTGGATCCCTTTCGGATGAACTAAAATGTCAACTGACTCACCCCAGACCTGTCTGATCTCACCAATATTGTTGGACTACTGGAGCCTATTCCAGCTCTCTTACAGTCACCAGTCTATCACAAGGCCACACAAACATTCTGCTTAATGATTTTAAAAAAAGGATTTTTTTAGTCTTAATCATATTTAAACTGCAAGTTGTCCACTTACAGCTAGCAGAATCTTCCCATATCTTGAGGATGAGCTTTTTATACTTTATATTATGATAGATGATAATATGATATTAAGGTAGTCAGGAGACTAGAAACAACTTTATCATTAGGTTGAGATTAAAGGCTTTATAGAATGTTGATGGCATGTACTGATGACGTCCACGGTAAACCAACCGGTCTGTACAGTGTGTAATCACTACTTCCAATTGTTACAAAATTATTTCCTTTATATATTAGAATTGATTCGCTTTATTGTCATTGTGCAAAGTGCAGGTACAGAGCCAATGAATTTCTATGCACAGTGTTATAGACTGTAATTATGTGCAGCAAATCCTAGGCAAAAACAACATCTGCACCCTGGTCATATTTAAACTAACAAAAATAGTGTGATTTGATGTTTACTCCCATATGCATAACTTATTTTAATGGATTCATCCTCTAAAATGTTATTCAAGTTTTAGGATTTTACCTCTTGAAAGCATTTCGAACCATGTATCTATAATGAGCCCCATTAGGCTAAAACACTGTGAAAGTGTTTGGATTACTGCTCTCTTAATTACAAAAGGTCATAGAACCATAGAAGACACAAAGCAAAGAATAAAACTTGGAGGTAAGGACTAGAGGACTTGGTGCAAAACGGTGCAAATAACAGACAAACAACAGTCCAAACAGTGCAAAACAATGGAGGCCGTATTTTTGGTCGCATTTGGTACCTGGGTCTTCACTGGGGACTAACACACTTCTTTATGCCACCATTTTACATCTTAAGGGTGAAAACTATTTTTTCTGAAAGTCAAAAAAACTTGTTAAGACTCCAAACCACTACAGTACAAGCACAACTGTACCACCTACATAGTCTTTACCATAATATAATAATACAATAATATTTATTTCATACAATAATATTTATTTCGGGTCCCGCGGTGGCATAGTGATAGCACAGTCGCCTAACAACAAGAAGGGATCTTTCTGTGCGGAGTTTGCATGTTCTCCCAACACTTGCGTGGGTTTCCTCCGGTTGCTCCGGTTTCCTCCCACAGTCCAAAAACATGCAGATTAGGTGGATTGGTGATTGTAAATTGTCCATAGGAGTGAATGAATGTGTGAATGGTTGTTTGTCTACGTGTTGCCCTGAGACCAGTCCAGGGTGTACCCCTGCCTCTCACCCTATGTGTGCTGGGATAGGCACCAGCAGACCCCCGTGACCCTGAATTCCCCCGTGACCCCGGGTAAGAAGCCGAATGAATGAATTAATGTTTCTTTCATACATTTACAACGATACTGGTCTGGAAGTGGGGAATAAACTCTTTCTTCGACTGACACAAGCTCTTCTGGGTTAGCCGAACTCTCCTCAGAACTCTACCTGACGTTTTTAAAGTATGTCTGATATCTCTGTCAGCCATTGTGGACATGTCTTGTTGGTCTTTATAACATCAAACAAGAAAAATGCTAACATCATCGTACACAAGGTAACTGATTATTAATTGGATACTGTTGATATAGTTTAAGTGCCATGGGCAGCAGAACTGATTCTGAAGGCTCTGGGCAGATAACATTAACATACACCACACAGAAACTGAAATTTGATAGTATAATAAAATCATCCACATACACATACTGGAATCACATACAGCGCACATAGGGCAAGAGACGGGGGACACCCTAGATAGTTCGCCAGTCCATCACAGGGCAACACATAGACAAACAACCACTCACACACACATTCACTCCTATGGACAATTTACAATCACCAATCCACCTAATCTGCATGTTTTTGGACTGTGGGAAGAAACCGGAGTACCCAGAGGAATCCCACACAAAGATCCCTGACCCGGAGATCTAACCCAGGGCCTTTTGTTGTGAGGCGACTGTGCTAACCACTACGTGACCACACCGCCCCCACTTGATACAGATACATAAATGATCAATGACCAAAATACATACTAGTATTTACTTCAGCTGCTCCCGTTAGTGGTCATATTTGACTTGCTTTTATCCGGGCTTGAGACAGGCACTAAGGCTGCACCCTAATGGTTGGTATTTTATGGCCAATTTAGACTCATCAATCCGTTAAATGCGGGGAGAACCTCCAAACTCCACACAGAAAGATCCACAACCTGTGACTCGAATCCGGGACCTTCTTGTTGTGAGGCGACCGTGCTAACCACTAATGTCACGGTGTCGCCTATGACCAGAATACAGACTATGGTGTCAAAATAGAGCGTCTGATTTTTTTCCTCTCTCTTGAGAAACGGTAGGACGATTTAAGCTATACTTGTGACGTAAACAGGAACATAGTAGAAAGTAATTATATAAAACAAAATCACAGCTTGTGTGGGTTTCCTCCGGATACTCCAGTTTCCTCCCACAGTCCAGAAAAATGCAGGTTAGGTCTAAATTGTCCATAGGACTGAATGTGTGTGTAAGTGGTTGTTTGTCTATGTGTTACTCTGAGATGGACTGGCGACCCGTGCAGAGTGTACCCCTGCCACTTGCCCTATAGGCGCTGGGATAGGCACCAGCAGACCCCCATGACCCTGAATTAGGGAATAATCGGGTAAGAAGATGAATGAAAAATCACAGCCATAACCAACCTCAAAGATTTGGAAGATTTAGCTTAACTTTTGCAGTAGTTAAAGCATTTTGAGAAGAAAGAAGTCTGAGTTCATAATAGTCGTTTTTTTACCCACCCTGTTTTTCCCATGCATCACCGCATGGGCTTCTCTGCACAGTTACATCATGACCTCACAGTGTTTATTCTAACAGACAACACGTATGTGCCAGCATGCCAACACCAGACATAACATAGTCTAGGGTTTTTTTTGTTTTAGTGATATGACATAATGCTACCTGTTTCTGGTTTTATGTGCCCCTATGTTTGCTCACATTAGCGCTAGGCTGTTATACGGTGTGCTGGTACAGTAGGTCTCTTGGTATTGTGCCAGTTTTATTATAAGAAACAGATGAACATTAACTTCTAACATCTAGCTTTTCATTAAATAGAGAATTTAAATGTTGATGTTTCGTCACAGGTGTGGTTTAGTAAACTTCTGGAACTTCTTTAGCTAATGGGAGAGAGGAAAAGAGAAACAGTAATACCTGTTTTCCAGTTTACAGTCAGTAATTATTTACATAGCTATTTTTCTGGATTTGGAATAAACTGGATTGGTTAAATGGTTGGGAAATTCTACTAAACAGTTCAATTCATTTCATGGAAAGTGGTAGCCTAGTGGTAAAGGGGTTGGACAAATACAAGAAAGACTGGGGTTCCATTCCCACCTCTAACCCCCTTAACCCACATTTGCTCAGTTATAAAAAAAGAAAGAAAGAGGCCAAATGTAAGTTTGTTCCACATGAAACACATGGATCTATATTTCATTTTGACTTTTCGTATCTTCCAACTTACTCTGCATTTACACGGCTTAATATGATGATATATGTATGCAAGGTTTTGCTTTATTTCAGGAGGGCCATTGAGGTAAACTTTGGCTTTCATAATGTTTTCTGCTTAATACAAGGTTATGTGTAAAGCACTGTTACTGAATTATTGTGGCAGACTGTAAAAGAACACGTTAAAACAAGCTTCAATATGACTTCAACAGCAGCGTTCTGGCACAAGCTTCAACAAGAGCTTGCTATGAGCCAAGAAAGGCAGAGATGAAGAGGGCCCAGCTCCCGTTTCTTAACTCCTACTCTTCTGATGCTAATGAGAAAAATTCAGTGTCCTACTCCCCTCTGTGTTCCCCACAGGCTTTATGAGGACACAGTATGGACCATTATATCAATCCCAAGAGACCAGTCTTGCACCATTAGTTATGCGTTAGTCTTTATTCTCTGTTTTATGCTTCCCTTGTTTTCTCTTTCACTCTTTTAACACTGGCCTTTATGTCATGTGATGTATAGATTGTATTTATGTCATGTCATGTTTAGATGTATAGATTTTTTTTCAATTGTATAACATTTTATGGCAGACCAGAAACAGAAGGGAATCTAGCATAAATTGAAGGAAATGCTGTTCAAAAGAATTTATCATTTGACTTTCACTCTTACCTGAACAACAACTGAAAGTCCTACCTTCTATTCATTAAATAGGACCTAGCAGTGGCGTTATGGTGAGCATGGTCGCCTCACAATAGGTCCTGGGTTTGAATCTCGGGCTGGGGATCTTTCTGTGCCGAGTTTGAATGTTCTTCCCGCGCTTGCGGGAGTTTCCTCCAAGACTCCAAAAACATGTTTATTAGGTTGAATGGTGATTCTAAATTGTCCATAAAAGTGAATGTGTGAGTGGTTGTTTGTCTATGTGTTGCCCTGAGATGGACTGGCGACCTCTCCAGGGTGTACCACTGCCTCATTTTACTTTCCATTTAAAAAATGTTAACTATTAATTAATTCATTCATCCCTGAAGTCACCAAGCTGCCCCTATAACTATGAATTATAGTATCATATGAATATATTAAAGGTAGCATTTAAATGCTTTAAAAGTATTTAATGCTAATAAAACCCACATGATGTCATCAGCTGCTAAGCACATGCACAGGTTACTTTGCCCTTTGTCAAATTTCATAACCGAATACAAACTATGTTCAAGTTCATGGGAATCATGGCACAGTTCCAGCGCAACCAAACTCTGAGTTTGACTTTAATTCTGCGGTGCATTTCCCAAGCCGCATGACAGCTTCCACATTAACAATCTTTTATGCAAACGGTGCCCAGTTTCAGAGTAACCTGTAGTGTAAAAAGCCCCCTGAGATCCCTCAAATATTTGTGTGCAGTCAGAAGGAACGAATACATGACGTTGGATTCTTCTTGATGCTTTGATGTTGTCATCATTCATTCATTCATCTTCTTACCCACTTGTTCTCGAACTCAAGGTCACTAGGGTCTGCTGGCGCCTATCCCAGCACACATAGGGCGAGAGACGGTGGTACAACCTGGACGGGTCGCCAGTCCATCTCAGGGCAACACATAGACAAACAACCATTCACACACACATTCACTCCTATAGACAATTTAAAATTTGGACTGCGGGAGGAAACCGGAGTACTTGGAAACCCACACAAGCGCGGGGAGAACATGCAAACTCCGCACAGAATGATCCTGGCCCGGGATTTGAACCCGGGATTTTCTTGTTGTGAGGCGACTGTGCTATGCACTACGCCACCGCGCCGCCATGTTGTCGTCAGATGTGGAAAATCTTCTTTAAAATCTTTCTAAGTGTAAGGGCTCAGACACATGAGAAGAATCCATATTGCAGAGATCAGGTAAAAGTTTATTGGGAATAGGGAAAGGAACGCAGACAAATCGAAAAACGAGTTCCAAAAAGAGTAATCGAAAAGCTTAGCCAAAACGTCAAGTTCCAGAATAATCCAATCAAAAGTTCACAGTATGCTTGGTATGGCCTAGGGCAACAATACTTCGCAATGTCTTCTGAGAGCCACCTGCTTAAATAGGTGGGCCACGCCTTGATGGTAGAAACAGGAAACAGTTTGCTAGAACTCAGGCGAATGCGCCCTTTGCAGGCGGGCATCCGAAATTCCAGTTCTTACAGTATCCCCCTCCCCTAGGAGCGCCTCCTGGCGATCGTCTAGGGCGCCCCCTGGGACGGGGACCGGGGAGCTCAGAGTGTCGAGCGTGAAATTCCCGCAGCAGCGAAGGGTCCAGAATGTCTGAGGCCTGCACCCAGGATTGCTCCTCTGGACCATAGCCCTCCCAGTCCACCAGTTACTGCAATCCTCCCCGCCTCCGTCTAGAACTGAGGATCTCCAGAATGATGTAAGCTTGCCCATACTCTATGGGTGCTGGCCTCTCAGGTTGAGGCCCATCCGGGTTGATGGAGGGCACATAGGACTTCAGAAGGGAGACATGGAAAGTGCGGTTAACTCGTATTTCAATTCGTGTTCAGGTAATTGTAATCCGTTGCACAACCTTGAAAGGGCCAATGTATTTGGGGCTGAGTGACGGCTCAGGCTTTTGACGGTTATCCGCATGTTGTTTCTGCTCGCAGACAGCTCTTTGTAACCTTACATGCGCTCCTTCCCACGTTCGCGCACTGCGCTGGTACCAATCCTCCACCGACTGCACGCAGGATGGCTCTCCCGTCGAAGGAAACAGGGGAGGTTGGTACCCTAGAACACATTGAAAGGGCGTTAAACCGGTTGCTGCACGTCGAAGGAAATTCTGGGCATATTCTGCCCAAGGCAGGAATTCGCTCCAGCGCAGTTTTTTATTCGAGCATTAGGTTCGCAGATAGTGCCCCAACTCCTGATTCAAGCGCTCGGCCTGTCCGTTGGACTGCGGGTGGTACCCCGAAGAAAGGCTCACATTTACGTCCAGATGCTTGCAAAACACCGTCCAGACTCTGGAGGAGAACTGAGGCCCACGGTCAGAGACAATGTCCTCAGGTAGCCTGTACACTCTAAAAATATGATGAAACAGTAGGTTAGCGGTTTCAGAAGCAGAAGGAAGGCTTTTTAAAGGGATTAGCCGACAGAACTTAGAGAACCTGTCTACTACTGTCATTACTGCAGTGTGACCTTCAGAGGGTGGCAGGTCCGTGACAAAGTCGAGAGCGATGTGCAACCAAGGTTTCTCAAGCACAGGTAGAGGATGTAACAACCCTTCAGGTAAATGACGTGGGGTTTCCAACTCCCACAGAACCGGGGCCACTACCACACTAGGGTTGAGGATAGTCTTAGAACCCTCCTCCTGATCCACCGGATCATGCCTGCGCGAGAGAGCATCCGCTCTCCCATTCTTCGACCCCGGCCTGTAAGTGACAACAAAATCAAACCGTGAAAAGAACAAAGCCCAACGGGCTTGACGAGCATTCAAACGATGAGCCCCCTTCACATATTCCAAGTTCTTGTGGTCAGTAAGCACTGTGAAAGGTTGAGTACTACCCTCCAGCCAGTGCCTCCATTCTAATAGCACCTCTTTAATTGCCAGCAACTCCTTATTTCCAACGTCGTAGTTGGCCTCTGCGGGTGTTAGTTTTCTAGAAAAGTATGCGCAAGGGTACAACTTAGGAGGAACCCCATGTCTTTGGACAACACCGCTCCGATTCCCCGATTGCTGGCATCCACCTCCACCACAAAAGGGAGACTAGGGTCCGGGTGCTTGAGCATGGGGGCGGACGTAAACTTTCGCTTAAGCATGTCAAATGCCTTAGAGGCAGCCTTTGTCCATTTTAATTTTGCTGGTTTACCTTGGAGCAGGGAGGTCATTGGACTTGGAGAGAGACTAAAGTTCCTGATGAACCGTCTGTAGAAGTTAGCGAACCACAGGAATCGCTTTAGCTCCTTTATAGTGCGAGGAGCAGGCCAATCCCTTACAGCCGTTACCCGACTTGGCTCCATTGAGATATCAGAGGTGTTAATAATGTATCCTAGGAGCACTGCAAAGACCATAAGGCATGACCTGGTACTCATAGTGCCCCTTAGGGGTGACAAAGGCGGTCTTCCATTCGTCACCCTCTCGAATACGAACCAGGTTGTAGGCGCTGCGTAAGTCTAGTTTGGTGAATACTTGGGCATACTTTAGTTGTTCCAGGGCAGACGGCACTAAAGGTAGAGAATAATGGTTCTTAATGGTTACCTTGTTACGTTCTCTGTAGTCGATGCAGGTACGCAGGCTGCCATGATTCTTTGCTATAAAGAAGAACCCAGCTCCTGCAGGAGATGTGGATGTTCTGATGTGACCCGCTGCTAGGGCCTCCTCAATATATTGGTCTAGAGTCTCCATCTCTAGTCTGGAAAGAGGATAAACTCGCCCCTTGGGCGGTGTGGTGTTCTCAAACAAATTTATTTGACAATCTATGTCTCGGTGGGGGTGCAGTTCAGC
This sequence comes from Pseudolaguvia tuberculata, assembly GCA_026260255.1. Taxonomy (NCBI): domain Eukaryota; kingdom Metazoa; phylum Chordata; class Actinopteri; order Siluriformes; family Sisoridae; genus Pseudolaguvia; species Pseudolaguvia tuberculata. Next base: position 6,948,567 of record JAOTRA010000034.1, read on the forward strand.
TGCCCTTTCCTTGCTGAACACTTCAGCTAGGTCCAGGTAACATCTAGGAACATTGCTGGGGAGAGTAGACAAAGTGAAACAGGGGACTGGGCTCACCTCCGGATCTCTGATCAGGCAGCGCTGCGTGCATCTTGGCGACCATTGGACAATCTGTCCTCGCTTCCATGAGATGACGGGGTCGTGTTTTACTAGCCATGGGTAGCCCAGAATAATGGGTGTTCTAGGTGCATGCAAGAGGTGGAATACTATTTTCTCTTTGTGGAGGTTATTGATGGTAATTTGGAGTGGTTTAGTTTTCTCAGATATGGATGACCCAATAGCATGCCCGTCAATAGCCGATATGCGAAGTGGCTCAGTGGGCATGCGTAATTCGCTGGCCAATCGGGCATCCACCAAATTCAGGGCTGAACCTGAGTCCACCAGAGCAGAAAGTGTATTAGTTAAGGTTTCACCTTGCAAACGAATTTGTACAGTAAATGCAGCAATCATGGTTAAAGCAGAGATGGGAGGACTTACTTGGGGTTGCTTCTTGTGCGATAGCACGGGGCACTGAGCGCATAAGTGTCCGGGTTGCCCGCAGTACATACACAAACCAAGCCGCCTTTGTCGGAGTTGTTCGGCTCGGTCGAGTTTATGCGCACCGATCTGCATAGGTTCACCCTCCACTTGGCTGGACGACTGAAGAGGTTCATAGGGGGCTGGAGAAAACAGTCTAGGAGTAGAGTGGTTGCGCAAGAGATTATGCGTATGCGTATAGCTCTAATAATGAACTCAGTGTATGTATCGCTCTCTCCGCGACACACCAACTCCGCTTGCAACTCGGCTCGAAGCCCCTCCTTGAATAGAACTTTCAGCGCGACATACTTCATACCGCTTTGAGCCCTTAATGTGCGAAAGGTTATGGCATAATCTGCTGCTGATTGCGACTCTTGTCTTAAATGCATGAGACGGGTAGACACGTCCAAGCCTCCAGCGGGGTGTTCAAAAACCTCTTGTAACTGAGAAAAAAAATACTCACTAGAGGTACGAAGACGCTCCTCAGATTCCCAAACAGCCGTTGCCCACTCCAGCGCATGGTCAGACAACAGGGAAATGAGGAAGGCGCATTTTTTGCCCTCAGTAGAGAATCGCGCTGCTTGCTCATTAAAGAGCATGCGGCATTGGTGGATAAAGCCACTACAGTAGTTAGGATCGCCGCTAAAGTTACTAGGGAGTGACGTCACCGGAGGGTTAGAAGATACCACCAGAGGGGGTGGATTTTGCGCCGTAGCGCTCATGGTGAGAGTGCGCACCTGTTCCTGTAAATTCCGAATGAGCTGAGCTTGAGAGTTCAGAGCAGCAAGCAAATCTTCCAAGGTGCGAATCTCCGCAGGATTCGTAATGGGCGAAGTATTCTTTAAGGGCTCAGCAGACGCATGAGGAGAAGAATCCATATTGCAGAGATCAGGTAAAAGTTTATTGGGAATAAGGAAAGGAAGGCAGACAAGTCCAAAAACGAGTTCTAAAAAGAGTAGTCAAGAGTAGTCGAAAAGCTAAGCAGAATATTCCAATCAAAAGTTCACAGTATGCTTGGTATGGCCTAGGGCAACAATACGCAATGTCTTCTGAGAGCCACCTGCTTAAATAGGTGGGCCACGCCCTGATGGTAGAAACAGGAAACAGTTTGCTACAACTCGGGCGGGGGCGCCCTCTGCAGGCGGTCCTCCGAAATTCCAGTCCTTACACTAAGAAATAATTAACTTTTTATACAAAGAGAAGAATGATAATGAAAAATAGGTATTTATGTATGTCAATAATTTCACTAATTCAAACGTTAATGCGTGTAAAATGTAGAGGCAGGCAGTGGATTTGGTACCTGGTCCTTCAGTAGGGAATTACCTGACTAATTACACCTTTTAATACTACCACCATCAAATAACATTTATAGATACCATTAATACTATACATAAACATAACATCAAGGGCAACGCTGTGGTGAAGGGGTTAGCACGGTCGACTCATAACAAGACGGACCAGCGGGGAGTTTGCATGAATGAATGAAAGAATGAATGAATGAATGAATGAATGAATGAAAGAACATAACACTACGATGAACTGGTGAACTGTCCAGAGTGTACCCCTGCCTCTCGCACTATGTGCGCTGGAATAGGCTCCAGTAAACCCCTGCAAACCCGAAATAGGGAATAGACGTGTAAGAAGATGAATGAATGAATGACTGAATTAATGAGTAAACATAACGATGTGGTGTGTAATGTAACGATACTGATATGGCTCAGTATTAAAGACAGAGAGACATCTCATGTATTGAGGATTAAAGCCATTTTCATGAAGGCAAGAAAGCCCGTTTTGGTCTACAAAGTGCAATAGTCCATGAAGCTTTGAAGAACATATTCAAGGAAGAATTTTAGAAGTCTGTTGGAGTCCACTTAGGGTGAAGTTATTTGTTGTTTATTTTAACAAGACTAGTTCTTTTGAAGCTGTGGGTTTGCTGTTTTTCCTAAACAGCTTATGGTTCATGAAAACTACTTATGTTCACAGCACTTGTAATCAACTTAAAATTGCCCAATATCGTCCTGGCATCAACTTATTTATTTTTGTTCAAATATATTCCTAATTCATTTTTAATTTCATTTTATTTGGTAATTAACGTAGTTATATATTTAGCGCAACCACAATTCACTTTACAGTAGGCTGGCATCAAATGTTCAGCTATAATAAGGTTATAAAGCTTCACCCACCGTTTAAAATAAAATGGAGCCAATTACAGTACTTTGATTTTTGATGTCAATGTAGCTTATTAAAGCCATTTAGCCTTCTGATGCTTATAAAGTTATAACGTATCATCTTGCAATGTAATGTGTATTGTTTTATAAAGAAGAATATTCTGGGTGAGGGCGTCGCGGTTGCGTAGTGGTTAGCACGGTCGTTTCACAACATCGTTTCGTTTCGATGTGGAGTTTGCATGTTCTCCTTGCATGGGTTTCCTCCGGGTACTACGGTTTCCTCCCACTGTTCAAAAACATACAGATTAGGTCAATTGGTGATTCTAAATTGTCCTTAAGAGTGAATGTGTTTGTGAATGGCTGTTCGACCTATGTGTTGCCCTGAGATGGACTGCCAACCTGTCCAATGTCTACCCTTGCCTCTTGCCCCATTTGAGCTGGGATAGGCGCAAGCAGACCTCCTTAACCCCGAATTAGGGAATAAGCGGGTAAGAAGATGAATGAATGAATGAATGAATGAATGAATGAATGAATGAATGAATGAATGAATTCTGGGTTACACAAATGTTTTCATTTCTTAATTCATTCATTCAACTCACTTATTCCCTAACTCAGGGTCACAGCGCACATTGGGCGAAAGGCATGATCACCAGGCCAACAGATCTAATAACAAAATTGTATGACATTTAATTAATCCAACTTTGTTTGCTCAACTTTGTTTGAAATGTAAAATGTAATATTTAAAGTTTCTCAGTGGAAGAACTTTTGGAAACAGGCACTTATAGGATGCTGCCCTTTAAAAAAAAATCATAAAACAATGTCAATCTGTAACAGCTTTTGGAATTCCGATCCAATATGAGGTTTATAAGGGCAAATAGTTCTTCATTTAAAATGTCAGAAATAAACCACAATGTACGTCATTCAAACCAGACCTCTCCCCTAAGGTCATTGAAAATAGCAACAAGGCTAATTCTCATGCATGTACTTACAATGTTAACACAATGTTAGTGAGCTGATTGTAATACAACACAAAAAAAACATTCAAATTGATCTACAGAGGCAAATTAATGTTAAAATAACATCAGTAGAACATTTGTAGTAGGGCTGCCGGTAAAGGTCAAAACATTTTACACAATCAAATCTTGTATGTTGGGCGGCGCAGTGGCCTAGTCGACAGCACGGTCATCTCACAACAAGAAAGTCCCAGGTTCGATTCCCAGGCCAGGAATCTTTCTCTGCCGAGTTTGCATGTTCTTCCTGCGCTTGAGTGGGTTTCCTCCAGGTACACTGGTTTCCTCCCACAATCGAAAAACATGCAGATTAGCATGTTCATAACACTCACATTCATAACACGCACACTCACTCTATGGGCAATTCAGCCAATCACCAATTAACTTAATGACTACATATTTATCAAAGACATTTAATAATTACTGGTCATTAGGATTTATCATAATACTAATATTTCAAAAAAGATTTGCAGGCCTGGATTTCTAGGCCTAAAGAGTTTTATAGGTAAAAAAGACTTGTTTAGAGAAATGAAGACTTTGCTTGCTGCCTCTGTCTAAGCCAGACTTCATTACTAGTGTTTAGTCTGGCAGAAATTGCAAGAAAATGGAAACATAATAATTGAGACAAGTGTCAAAAAGATGAGATGTTTGCTTTATTTCCTCTTTATATTCGCTTCCATTTGTTATCTTCTCAACAGTTTTTACTCAACTGAAGGAATTAACAATCAACAGCTCATTAGCAATCCTTTTCTCAAGCAAGTTAAGCTAAACATATTTGGAGTAAGTGGGTTTCCCCCTTGTGTGAAAATAATATTGGCAGCGCCAGTAACAAGTTTGTGTTAACTAAACATTGTAGGCTCCACTGTTCCATTGTTGACTGAAATCTTAAACGATTCAATGATTCCAGACAGTACAGCATTACAGATATACAGCACTCGGTAGTTTAGTCAACTATGCTGTTGATTCAATACCATTTACATTTTCCTCGATGAGTGTGTTGTAGGAATGTGAACACTCATTCATTCATTCATTCATTCATTCATTCATTCATTCATTCATTCATTCATTCATCTTCTTCCCTAATTCAGCTTATTCCCTAATTCAGGGTCACAGGGGTCTGGTGGAACCTATCCCAGCACACATAGAGTGAGAGGGTGCATGGGTACACCCTGGATAGTTTGCCAATCCATCTCAGGGCAACACATAGACAAACAACCATTCACGCACACTTTCACTCCTATGGACAATTTACAATCACCAATCCACCTCATCTGCATGTTTTTGGACTGTGGGAGGAAACTAGAGTACCCGGAGGAAACCAACAGATCCCCAACCCTGGAATCGAACCCATAATCTTCTTATTGTGAGGTGACCGTGCTTACCACTACATCACAGCACCATAAGTATTGCTTACAGTTTACCTTTTATGTAGTTGGTTGCAGATTCCAGGAAGACTTTTAATATATAAAAAATTATACATATGCATACATTATAATAAATACTCTTTTTAAACATGTTTGCTAAAAGGTTTTGCAACATTTTATTTGTTACTTGCATACTGCTTAATATTAAATAAAAATTTGAAATTTGTATACCTTTTTATAGAACAGTGAAATTCTTTCTTCTCATATCCCATCTAACTGATGCTTGTGGTACCCCTGAACCTGGTCTTCAGATCAACAACTTTGTCTTGAACCGAGGTCTTCCTGGTTTTCAGATCAACAACTCAGTGTCTTAAAAATTTGAGCCACCACTGCCCATTTCAGAGGTATTTTAGATGGCTTTCATGAAACACGAACACCAGAAACAGAAATAAAGTCACATAGTCATGCTTTAGACAATACGTCCAGTGAATCCCACTAGATATTCAGTTCATTCAGTGTGATGAGATACCTATTCCACAAGATGAGACACGACACAAAACTGGGTTCATGAAACGAGATGTTATAAAATAGGGGAGACAGGTAAGACCAGAAAGGGCCCAAACCGAGAAATCAAAGCCAGGGTGACGAGGTCTTGCGCATGTGGGTGGTGCCTTAACCCAGATTTTTTTCTCTCAATGTACTCAATGTTGAAATATGGGAAAAAACACAAAAGTCTTGTGCACTATATGTAAACAGCTTTGAGTCTCATCCGGCTGAACAAACGAGTGACACGTGCAACAGAGACTCCAGCCTATGTAACAAAGGGTATTTTCAGTCGGATCCAATGTACATATCTCGCCAGATCTCGTCACACCCCCTGTGCCCAGATGTATTCAGCCAACTGTTTCTGTCACACAGCAGACTAAATGGACAAGGACAAATATGTAGAGCCCACCATACACCCAAACATATATTTCTCAGGTTACAAACAGTATTCACAGTGGAATACTCACCAACTGTTGTTTCGTAAAGCAAAGACAGCAGACACCAAAAGCGTCATGAGGCAGACTGAAATAATATGTCACTTTTGGCCATCTGTCTGGATAATTCACAGAACATTCCGATTAGAAACTGGGTCCTGTGCAGTATTGTTCTTAAAATAGTTCAACAAATTCCATCAGCAGTTTTACACTGTCATATTGACAACAGCTACTGTAGTCTGTATGCCGAGTCTGATGATATGGCTTAGAAGCAGTGCCTAGATAAATCTAGGTAAAGCATTGTATTTCCCCAAAGACAATTAAATACCTGCTCATATATAAGTAAAGCTGTGAGACAGCAGCTTGGCTATTGATTTGTTTCTTACCTTCTCTGGCTGTGAATATTGTATTCTTTGACTTCAATTGGCCCAGTGGACTCTGTGGGGAAGATAATTACATTGCACTGGACACATAGGAAAAGATTCGGATTTCCAAAGCCTTTGACTCAGCCAAAGAAAAATACATTGAGCTCCAAAGGTGATGAAAGCTCTTCTCATAGTTACAGTGTTCATACTTAAGGACCCTGGCAACAATTTGGAAAACAATCTTTTCCGGCTAAAGAGTGATTTAAAGTGGTCGTCAGATACGTTCGACTCATAGGTTAGTGCACATTTTTTGGCATAAAAGATGAGCAGAAAACATTCCATGAATGCATTTGCAACAAGAGATATTGCGGGGGGTGCTGAGACATGAAACACTTTCATATGTTTCTAATGTGATTTTATGAGCAAACTATTTTAGCGACAGCCTTATTTCCAAGCTGGGAATCTATTTTTAATACCTAATATAATCTTTTACACATTGTTAATTAGGCCAAAAGGGTGAACGAATTTTCTAAAATCATATTCAATGGTTGAGCAAAACCATCAAGAAAATAGAATACCACTGTGTTAAACTTCTACTGTATTGAGACAGCTTCCATACTTACCATTCATTAATGCACTAAAACAGCTGTGGGGCTTTGGGAACCCCGCGGATGGGTTTTGGGTCTGAAGTATTAGCTCTGGAATTAGAACAGTTATCTGATTAACGTATTAAAGCTATCAAAGGCCCTGACCTTGAGCAGTAAATAACAGTTATAACACATGTAAGTACACATTTATTCAGAAATGTCAAACTGCTATTTAGAGTGCAATAAATAATCAATGTTGCTTGGGATAATTAAGACTAAATTCAGACTAACCGGGTATTCACACATGGCTGATTGTTCATCTATGTGTGGCCCTGTGATGGACTGGCAACCTGTGCATGATGTACTCCTGCCTTTCCCATATGATCGCTGGGATAGGCTTCATCAGACCCTCATGACCCCGAATTGTAATTGAAAAGAATATTTTCAGTGTGTGTGTGTGTGTGTGTGTGTGTGTGTGTGTGTGTGTGTGTGTGTGTGTGTGTGTGTGTGTGTGTGTGT
>JAOTRA010000034.1:6956214-6967941 GCA_026260255.1 Pseudolaguvia tuberculata
GGCTAGGTTGAGATGGTTTGGACATGTGCAGAGGAGGGACATGCAGTATATTGGTAGAAGAATGCTGAGGATGGAGGGTAGGAGGAAAAGAGGAAGACCAAAGAGGAGGTTTATTGATGTGATGAAGGAAGATACGCAGGTAGTTGGGGTGAAAGAGGCAGATGTAGAAGACAGGGTAGTGTGGAGAAGAGCGATCCGCTGTAGCGACCTCTAAAGGGAGCAGCCGAAAGGAGAAGAAGAAGATTGGTTATAAAAATATATATGGTCTTTAATAATATTAACTGATAATCAATCTACCACTGCTTATATAGTTTACTTTACATGGGCAGCAAAACCTGATTATGAAGGGTTTTGGTAGATTGTATTAACATGGCCGGACATAGAAACTAAAATCTAATTGGATAAAAAATATAACCACCACATTCAGGTATTGGAAACAGTGCAGCAAATGAAAAATTAGGAAATAAAGAGAATAAACTGTTATGATTGCATTAATAGAATTTAATATGAATGTGGGTCAATTCTGATAGTGTTTAGACCACCAAAGATTACACCACCTAAATTTTCTTACCCGCTTATTCCCAAATTTGGGGTCATGGGGGTTTGCTGATGCCTATCCCAGCGCACATAGGGCGAGAGGCAAGGGTACACCCTGGACAGGTCCCCAGTCCATCTCACGGCAAAACACAGACAAACAACCATTCACACACACATTCACCAATCGACCTAATCTGCATGTTTTTGGACTGTGGGAGGAAACCGGAGTACCAGGAGAAAACCATGCAAGTGCGGGGAGAAGCGACCGTGCTATCTACTGCGGCAGCGCTACCCCACTACTACATACTGATTTTTATATTAGTATATTCATATTTTATTAGGGTCCATAAATTATATTAATTGATAAATTGGATATTCTTCTAGCAGAATAAAATGAAGAATTAAGTTAGTTAAAACAGAAAATAGCACAACCTTCTGGTGGGGAGCATTGAAAAATTATTCATTATTCATAAACTTTCCAGATTACACAATAATATTCTGCTTTCTTAAATCTTTTATACAAGATGACATTTTATTTACAACCGTCAGGTTTCCCTGCCTCACTTTATTAGAACAGCCCACAACTGTCAGGCCACATCTACAATTAAGAAAAGAACGATTCCATGGAAATTATTGCCGTTTTTCTATGGAAATGGCAGCTGTTCCATGTTTGTTTTACGCTCAAGGGTAATAGATTTAATGTAAATGCCTCTTGCTATCTTTGAAGGACATCTATGCTCATGAACTTGACAAGGTCTGATATAGCCCAGATGGAGGTTAACAACATGTCAGTGCTTCTCTTCTTACCCTCACACACTCACTAGGACCGGCTTAGTGTTCAGTAGGGAAAGAAACAGTCTCAGACATTAGAATTAGCTGGAACTCCATGAAATGTTAGATTCAGAGTAAAGCCACTTGGGTATTGGTAACACAATGTCTTAAAAATGTCAAATGCCAAAAAAAAAAAGAAAAGCTTTTCCTCCCAAATAAAATGAAACAATTAGACAAGTATATTCTTTAGTCAAAGTACATTGGCTATGTATCATTTGATTTTTTCATTTCATTTTTATTCATTCATTCCTCTTCTTACTCCCTTCTTATTCCCTAATTCGGGGTCACTGGCTCTGCGGATGCCTATACCAGTGCACATAGGCCGAGAGGCGGGGGTACACCCTGCTCACCAGTCCATCTCAGGGCTACATATAGACAAACAACCACACGCACACACACATTCACTCCTATGGATAATTTAGAATCACCAATCCACTTAATCTACATGTTTTTGGACGGTGGGAGGAAACCAGTGTACCCGGAGGGGACACTGTGAACTATATTTCAATATAGCTTAAGCTATCAGCCCATACATCTGATCATTCTTAGCAGTTCAGAATAGCAGGTAGTTTGTTACGCCTATCTCAGCGTCAGGCCTTTATTTTAAACACAACAGCACATAGTCACGTGTTTGTGTTTTTAAAGGCTTCATGCTTACAGACATTCTCCCTATGAAATAGGAAAAAATAAATAAATGATTCATCTTCTCAGTGACAAGAAAAGCAATTCACAGTGCAGAACAGCAGAGGCATTTTAGATTTGTAGATCCCATTCGAATTTATAGGGTTATTATAGTAGCAAGAATATTTAATCAAATGAAATATTATGTGAGTTTATTGCGAGCTGTTACAGGTACAGGAAGCTAAAAAAATAAGATTTTATAAAGTTTTATTTGTCAGATGAAGCTCAGAATCACATGACTGATGTTAAAGAACATTCACTTAAAAAATGTTGAATCCCAAAGGCATGTAACCATGTGGCGGTCCACCAAGGTCTTGATTAAACCAGAAACCCTGAATCTGGATTAATTCTAAAATGTTGCTAAAATGTGTGGCTAAATGTTGTGGAAAACCATTACAACTAAAAACTTTAACGTTTTTCTTTTCATTCCTAACAGGGCCCACCAGGTCCGAAAGGTGACAAGGTAAGTTTTTCATTTACCCATCTTTTTTATCATCATTTATAGCATTTTAATATACTTTTCATCTAAGGGCGGCGCAGTTGTATAGTGGTTAGCACGGTTGCCTCACAACAAGAAGGTCCCAGTTTCGATTCCCGTGTCCGGGAATCTTTGTGTGCGGAGTTTGCATGTTCTCTCCGTGCCTGCGTGGGTTTCTCCTGGGTACTCTGGTTTCCTCTCACTGCCCAAAAACATGTACATTAGGCGGATTGGTAATTTTAAATTAGCCATAAAATCCCAGACAATAGGGTGCAGCCTTAATGCCGGTCTAAAACCCGGATAAATGGGAGGGTTGCATTAGGAAGGGCATCCAGCGTAAAACTCTGGCAAGTCGAATGTGTGGATCACATCGCTTATTCGCTAATTAGGGGTCACCGGTGCCTATCCCAGGGCAAATAGGGCAAGAGGTGGGGGTACACCCTAGACGGGTCGCCAGTTCATCGCAGGGCAACACATAGATAAACAACCATTCACACACACAGATGGACAATCACCAGTCGACCTAATCTGCATGTTTTTGGACCATTGGAGAAAACCGGAAACTCACACAAGCACGGGGAGAACATGCAAACTCAGCACAGAAAGATCTCCGACCTAGGAATCGTACCCGGGACCTTCTTGTTGTGAGGCGACCGTACTAACCGCTATGCCACCGTGCCGCCCTAATGTGTACCACTGAAGCTTAAATGTGGAAAGAGTAAAATCCTGCAGATATGCGAGGTTTCCTCAGCTCTCGCTCCAAAAGCTGTTTATATTATTTTGGTGCTATGGTAAAGGGAAGTACAAATCCTTTAACTAGCTGGCTCCGTTGTTTTCCACAAAAACTAAAGTCCTTTAATGCATCTGACGCATAGGCGAGAAGGGCAGTTTAAAGGTTTGACGTGACTTTCCATCATGGTTCCTTTTTTTCATGAACCTATATAACTTTTGTGAAAAACATAGGGAGATGATTGAATATTCTTTTGATTTTGGACACAGGAATTTAAGGAATTGTATCCAAAAACTGGATAATGGACTTGCTTAATTAGAAAAACATCAGCTCTTGACTCAGCTTAGTCACTTCCAGTTAGAGGTTGTTGAAATTTGTTGGCCACAAACCCTCAAAGTCCAATACAAACCACAGCTTTTACAGCTAAACACAACTGCACAGAAATGGAGCGCCACAATTGTATCCACATCACTTTGTAAATCATGTGGATAAATGACACTCTCGTTCATTTAGTCACATTACACATGACAAAACCTGTACACTTGGCACCACCACTTAATAATGGCGGTTTCATACATAAATCCTCAAATAAAGAATAGGTGACATTACACTTTATCCCAGAGGTGGAAAGAGTAATAAAATATTCTACTTAAGTTAAATTACTGTTACTTTAATGAAATTTTACTAAAGTACAAGAAAAGTTACTGATCTACAAATCGACTTTTTGCTGACATGAACCATGTAGTTATGCTTGAGGATTCTGTTCCTTTACATTAAAGAATCACGACCAGAAGTGCATTTGCGTTGCACCTTGTGACATCACATTTCTGTTTTTGGCCCAATTAGATATATTTGGTCTGTGACATGTTTATATATCAATCAGAGTTTGCTTGGAAGCCGGCCGAGAACTTTTTAGTGGTCTCAGTCTGCTTATTCGGTGCACATGAGGATTTGAATGCCAGCGTTTACATTGAAATGAACCGCACTAACCGAGAGTTTATTTGAATCGAAACAAACTGACGAATACAAAAACACGCATACAGAAATGTTGGACTTCAGTTTGTAAAATAATTCCGAGCCAAACAAGTGAAAGCCAAAATCCAGACTAGTGAACCACTGCTGTAAACTATTGTATAATGGTTTGTATAGTGTGTGTGTGTGTGTGTGTGTGTGTGTGTGTGTGTGTGTGTGTGTGTGCACGTCCATATATTAGACATATTGTCACTGTTGTTGTTTTTTTTAATATGTGACTTGAGAATCGCTAGCAAAGTATCAAAATTTTAAGTCACCGCCATTCTGAAATAAACTTTAAATCACTGACACATTTTAGCATAAGGATTATGGATCATAAATAAATTATCGTATTTTTTGGATTATAAGATTATACTTAAAATCCTTTCTCAAAAATTCTCAAAAAACACCTTGTGCACCTTATGTCTGAAAATATTTATTGATTGGTTTATTGATAGAGCACCTTATAATCCAGCCTTGTAGTCCTGAAAGTACGGTGTATACATAAAGAAAGAAATTATATTGTATAAAAAAACTTGACGGGCAGTGGGGTGGCGTAGTGGATAGAGCGGTCACCTCATAACAAGAAGGACCCTCGTTGGAGTCCTGGGCCGGGGATCTTTCTGTTCGGAGTTTGCATGTTCTCCCCGTGTGGGTTTCCTCTGGGTACTCCGGTTTCCTCCCACAAGCCAATAACATGCAGATGAGGTGGATTGGTGATTGTAAATTGTCCATAGGAGTGAATGTGTGTGTTAATGGTTGTTTGTCTATGTGTTGCCCTGAGATGGACTGGCGACCCGTCCAGGGTGTACCCCCTGCCCCTCATCCTATGTGCGCTGAGATAGGTGCCAGCAAACCTCTGTGACTCCGAATTAGGGAATAAGAAGATGAAAGAAAGAATGAGTGTCCTTAGGATGTCCTTTCCTTTCATGTGACACCAGCTCAATAGTTACTTTGCATGATTTAGTGTTTAATAGCATATTCCTACGACAGCTTAGGCAGATAAAAAGCTGGTACCTCAAATGAGTGGTTGAGTCTGCGTTTAACCATAATAAGACAAATTGGTAGCCCTTCATGCCCACACATTTAATTTTCATCTTACACTTTACCTCAGCCCTCTATTCAAACCCTAGTCCACATGTTATTATAAGTGATTTTCCCCTCAACCGCAATGAATTCTTGAGGTATTAGTTTTCCTCATCAGTGTATTTTAAATAATTCCTTGGTGGTACTCCTCTTCCAATCCCTCTGTTTGTATGATGTTTCATAATTGTATTCAAAGTATCCTTTTCTCTTTTTTTATATAGGGAGATGAAGGAGATCAAGGACCACGGGTATGTGGTATACTAGAGCTTCTATATTATTATTATTTTTGTGTTAATAAATCTGTCTTACTGTATGTTTGGGATATTAATTGCATGGAATGTTTTTGTGGATTGACCAAACTTTCCAAGCACAACAAAGCCGCCCTGGTATAATTGAAGCAGACACAGGAGGGTACACTTCAGAACACTTGAGGTAGACATTTAGAAAGGTCACTGCCCTTTGATTGCTTCTGCAGGACTGAGTGCCTTTGGCAGAGGAAGAGTGCATTGTAATTTAATATAGTCAATGCTTACAATGGCATACAATCACTAAAGACTGGGTTTATTTAAAGAAGGTAATTATTTCCATCCCAGTTGTTTGACATTTTGATAAATTTACATCTCCTACAGAAGAAAGGTTGCACTTTTGCCATAGCGGGCGAATTATTAAATAAATTACTCAGATGTCTTATTTTAGTATCTGTTTCCAGGGACAGGTTTAACTAAACTAGGAATAATTTAGGTCACTTAGTCTTTATTTCATTACATTCCTGGTCTTCTTCTACTTCTTCATTCTCACTGCCTTTTTTATCCATCAATGTCTTTGATAGAGGCCAGAAGGAGGACAAGCACTAAAAGTCACAGTAAATAATATACCCCCCACATGTGGGTTGAAGTTATCAATCAGTGGGAGGTAATAAAGTAGTCTAATCCCAAACATCTACATTATATGGAGATGCTGTCACATAATTGCATAAAACAAATTAGAACAGAACCTAATATGTTCTGTTTTTGTCGTCTATATTTGTTTAATGAATAATGCCGATTACACAAACTAAAGATTTAGAGGACATAAGCCTTAACAATGGTTTCATACTTAAAGCTTGAAGAGAATATGTTAGGTTGTAATATGTGAGATAATCGCCTATCTTTACCACACACTAAGTAAGGTAGTTTATAATGAATAAAATAAGGATTAGAATGGTTAAAGGGATCTGTAGCAAATAATTTATTCCACCCTATTTTATGGTGAATAATACAATTCATTCATTCATTCATTCATTCAGTCATCAAATGGCGTGGGATTTCTTGTTCAAACTTTCCATTAAGACCTTTTAAGAAAACTCGAGTCCTGGTAAGGATTTTTTGTTGTAGTCCTGCAGATGTACAAATCAGGATGAGCTGCTTTACTGCCATGGAGTTAAGATCTTGGGATTTATCCATGTAATCTCTCCACAAATGTCAGAAAGCCATTATTCAATTTGAAAGATCTGGAAGCTATTCTTGGACAAAGTATTTCAAAGTGTAATTCAGAAGTCAGGATATCTTTAAATATAAACTGATTCAGAAAATCTGATGAGTCTGATTAGGTTTGTATAACACATGACAAGCCAAGTTTATCAAACCACCTTCAGGAATTAGTCAATACTCTTTATAAATTCATTAAAAGCATCTACACTCAAATATAGATAATCATTTCATCACTTCTTAACTTACAGCACATGCACTTTCTGCAAAACACTGGAGGATTAACAAAAAAGTAAGAATTTCATTGTACAGGGAAACCTGTTTCCTTTACTGTACACTTGACAAACACTTTTGAACTTTGATCCTTGAACCTTAATAAGTATAAGAGACATTAACTCCAGCGCTGACTGCTATATAGAATGTACATTTACGCAGTAAATAAGTTGAATATTACAGCGATAGCATGTTCGTCTCACAACAAGAAGGTCCTGGGTTCGATTCCCAGGGCAGGGATCGGAATTTTGTGCGAAGTTTGCATGTTCTCCCCGCACTTGCTTGGGTTTCCTCCCACAGTCCAAGAACATGCAGACTAGGTCGATTGGTGATTCTGAAATGCCCATAGGTGTGTGTGTGTGTGTGTGTGTGTGTGTGTGTGTGTGTGTGTGTGTATTACCCTGAGATGGACTGGTGACCTGTCCAGGTTGTACCCCCGCCCCTCGCCCTATGTGCGCTGAGATAGATGCCAGCAGACCCCTGTGACACCGAATTAGGGAATAAGCGAGCAAGAAGATGAATGAATGAATGAATGAATATTTTACCATAGAATTCTGTTTGTACTTTAAACTGAACAAGCAAAATGGAAAAAAGGTCAAATAAAGGTATAGTTGAGTGTGTAGGTGTGACATCATTAATAATGTATTGTTGAAGTAATAGTGTAATAGTTAACTGAAGTCTGGAGCTAACCAGCATCACCAAGCTACCACAGTGGGTCCCTGAGTAAAGCCTTTAACCCCCAGTTGCTTAGTTCTACAGATGGGTTAAATGTAAGCAATGCCAAAACTGTAAATGTAATTATTGGATGTGTTTAGTTAAATTGCTGAAAAAGCTGTGAAATTCCTTAGTCAAAAGCACAGACTATTTATTTTGATTCTCCAGTTATTGATGTATGCAGTTAAATTGAAGACTATAAAGCTCCACACCGCATTGAAAAGTAAATTACCAACACACTGTGAAGCTATTTTTTTTTCTTGTCTAGCAAGCAAACTGATGGAAGAATGTGAAAACGAAACCTTTTTATTTGGTTAGGAAATATTAAATAGATATTTTTCTTCCGGCCGCTTATGGAGTTATTGTAGCACAGGGACAGCAACTGTGAGGTTGATGATGCAACGCTGTGGCCAACCTAATGGTACATAAAACCTAGGTAATATTAAGTCTTATAAAATGTAGTGGGACTTTGCAGTGCAAAGTTCCAATGACTCCAGGCAAGTTGGACGAAGCTAAGGCAACACTCCAGGTCTAATGGAGCGCTACATAACTCAAAAGACCCAGACAGTATTTCTGTCAGAGGATCTCTCAGTTATCCTCTCGAGCTGTGCTCCTAGTTTTATACGCGGGATGCCTGTGGTTGTTAGGAACTCATTCTGCAGTAACGTCCCATTAGTTAGATTTATTGTAATTTTGTTTGAAAGAGTATCTTCTTCACTTCTACACTGAAACAATAGACAGCTGTTTCCTGAGCTTTCCTATTAGCGATGCCATTCCAATTACTTCCCAAACATGGCTGAATGGAATATCCCATAAACATGGTATTTCCTCATGTTTTTTTATGACAATCATTTAAAAACCACTGTTTAGTTAATTGCTGGAAGGTTTTTTCTTGTGATATATATCTACCAGACGTTTAGATTGTGTTGGGATGACAGAGCACAGCAGACATAAGAAAGAAAAAAATACCTATAATTCTGTTCCTGGAAAATCATTTCATTGTAGAAAAACATTTTAAAAGAATTGTCACATAAAACAGATGGACATATATAAAGTCATACACAAGACTTGGAAAGTCTGGTTATTTTTTATTTAACTGATTTTATTAGTTTATAAGCAATATGTCTTGGCTTCTAACTTTAATGGTGACACAGTGTATTGGTGTACATAATCCTTATTATCATGTTGTGTGGTGGTGGTTGTTGTTTTTTTTTTTTTGTTTGTTTTTTTTTTTTTGCTATGCCATTTTGTCCCCAGGGACTTCCTGGTGTGCCCTCCATGGCTGCATTGCACAGCAATCAAATCCTGACTGTAAAGGTTTGTTCAGGTGGCACAGCTTACTTAGCTAGACTCTACGGCTCACACACTGATATAACCCAATTTCTCGCTCTGTTTCTCACCTGAGACCAGTAAAAAACAAATGAACAATTCATATATTTAATACATTTTATTTTAGATTTTTGGGGCATTTTTTACCTTAATTGATAGGACATAGGGATGGGATAGGGGGAGATAGAGAGAGGTGGAAGCAGAAAAAACCTGAGCTGGAATGAGTGGCTCTAACCCACTACCATAACATACATTTTAACCACTAGCAGCCTGTAAATTCCTGTGAGTTATATGGCAATGGTTCTCAAGTCTGCATCATACACAGTATGTGCTAAACATTGCTAAGCTGTAAAACATTCTTCAACACTGAGTTCTACAATGGAAAACAAGAAGGTCCCGAGTTCGATTCCCAGGTCGGCAATCTTTCTGTTTGCATGTTTTCTGGTTTCCTCCTACAGTTCAAAAACATGTAGAGGTTAATTGGTGGTTCTAAATTGTCCATAGGAGTGAATGTGTGTGTGAGTAATTGTGTGTCTATGTGTGGCCCTGAGATGGCCCTGTCCAGGGTGTACCCCTGCCTCTCACCCTATGTGCACTGGAATAGGCTTCAGCAGACCCCCGTGACCTCGAATTAGGGAATAAGAAAATAAATGAATGAAGGAATGAGTGAATGACTATATACTCCCATGTCCTCCCACAGTCCAAAACCATGTACATGTAATCATGTATTTTAAATCGCCAATAGGACTGAGTGTGTGTGTAAAGTGTTTGTTCATTATGTTTGGCCCTTTGATGGACTGGTGACCTGTCCAGGGTGTATCCCTGCATTTCACCAAATGTGCACTGGGACAGGCTCCAGCAGACCACTATGACCCTGAATTAAGAAAAGGTTAGAAGATGAATGATTGAATAATATTTAGTTATTCTGTACTGTTTGGTTTCGCAGTTCATTAGAAACGCATTCAGCCAAAAAGGACCACAGAACAATAAGGCCTAGCAACCTGTAAAACCTTTAACATATTTAACCCGGAATATTCTTGAGAACCACTGCTGTATTCAGAACAATAAAACTCACAATTTTTAGCTATTGGATAAAAAAATGAAATGTGAAAGCAATTATGCTCAGGATTCAGATTTACTTATTAAGATATGGATTGACGATCCATTATGAGAGAACTATAACAGACTGCTCATATTTTACCATAGGACTTATTGATGTTATCTATACACCCTCTATACAACTATATACCCGTATATACATTATGTAAATCATCACGTCAGTGTGTGCAGCTCTTGGGGTCTGGTTTAGCGCTGAGTATTACTGCGATGACAGTGCATTCAGTGAGAAGAAATCCACATTTATATCAGGGCTGATCAACACTTAAGTCTGGTGTCATAGCACCCTTGAGGTAGTAAATGAGTACATTGGGGCTAAATATAGTCCAACCGTCAAAAACTTGTCCTAAAAAATATGGATTTCTACTCATGAACTAGGTATTTCGTCTCGACAATTTAATCTAATCTATTTTTATGCTTTTTTTATTTCTTCTCTTTTCTTTCTCTTCTGGGACTTCATGAACCTATCCTCTCTCAAACTTCTCCTTCCTCTGACCTCCAACCTCTTGACCGCCTCACTCCTGCTCAGATGGTCTTCCCTAAGATCAATCATGGCTTTCTTTCTGCTGATCAGCAGCTCATTAAACGCCGGCTTATTAAGGTAGTGCTTGACCTCACACTTTTCTCTCTGTAGTCCACTATCTCTATTCTTCCAGTTCTGGCTGGCCACCAACGATATGCAGTAATTAACAAATAATCGTTCTGTGTGTGCAGTAGAGCTTTATAAAATGTTGTAAAATTTCTACTATGAAAATGATTACTGGTATAATGAGTTACTTAGATGTCATCTAATGATTGAAAAAGAAAACAAATACAAATCAGGACTCACAGTTTGAGCTTTAGATTTAATAAAGCTGTAAGTAAAATGTTGTGGTTGGAGGCATGGTAGCGAAGTGGTTAGACGTAGAAGTTTGCATGGGTTTTCTCCAGGTACTCTGGTTTCCTCCCACAGTCCAAAAACATTTACAAAAGGTTGATTAGTTATTCACATTCCTATAGGAGTGAGTGTGTGCGTGTGTGTGTGCGTTTGAGTGTATGTGTGGAATAAGTGTGTAAAAAGATGAATGAATGTTCTGTAGTGGGCAGGTACCACAGTCCAAAACTTGTACTGTATATTGCCACCAAGTTTGTGGTCACCTGAGCATCACAAATACATGCGATCTTCTTCCAGATTGATTCCCATTATTACTATTATGTGTAGCTCCAGTTTTCTAGTAAGAATTTCCGGTCAAATGTTGTGCTTGAATGTGAGATATCTCTTCATTCAGTTCCAACAGTAATAGTGAGATCAGACACTATTGTCATGTAAAGAGGTTTGGGGTGGGTCAGTCACCATTCCAGTTCCATCCCAAAGGGGTTCAGGGGTGGTAAGATCAGGACTTTGTGTGGAACACTGGTGTTTTTCACTCTAATAATAACCCAGCATGTGATAATGGAGGTCAGGGGTTTTGTGCTCAGGGTCATTGTCATGCTGG
>JAOTRA010000034.1:6968041-6981869 GCA_026260255.1 Pseudolaguvia tuberculata
AGGGCAACACATAGACAAACAACCATTCACACACACACACACACACACACACACACACACACACACACACACACACATATGAACAAATTAAAATCACCAATCGACCTAATCATGTTTTTGGACTGTGGGAGGAAACTGGAGTATCTGGAGGAGACCCATGCAAGCGCAGAGAGAACATGCAAACTCCGCACAGAAAGAGGGTGTACCCCTGCCTCTCGCCCTATGCGTGCTGGGATAGGCGCCAGCAGACCCCTGTGACCTGGAATTAGAGAATAAGCGGGTAAGAAAATGAATGAATGAAAAAGGTAAGTTTGTATAGTTTAAGCAAAACGGACAAAGAATAAGTAGAATAACACACATATCGTTTATTGTGGCATCAAAAAGTACATATACCAGGTAATAAAATTCATGACAATAATTATTTAGTCATTTAAGATGCTGGAGATCCTGGTTCTCTGTTTAGAGGGATTGAATGGGTCACATTCTGTGTTCTGTTATTTGTAGGGAGAGCTTGGTATGCCAGGATTAGACGGAATCCCTGGTGCCAAGGTTTGTGGCACAAATGTTTGCAATTTATCTGAAGTCATGAGCTCCATTTCATATATCTCAAATCTTTTTCTGAGCCACATTTATGTTATGACATCAATGCCTAATTTTAACACAAAGCCACCAGAAATGTCTTAATGTTCATTTAAAGTCATAAGAATTATGAATATCAATATTCCTTGATTTTCATATGGATGGTCTCCATCATTGCAAATATTTACATCTCATTTCATCTGTCTTGCCTCTGTGTACTATATCATGCCCTCTGTGTCTGCTGTTTATTTTAAAGTGAGTTTCCAATGCCTAGGAAATTGTTCATCCATTACTTCTGAGCTGTAACCTTAGATTCATTTCTTAATTAAATGTGAACTTAATCATAGATCTAATCTAAACTTGCAGACTGTTTTTGTTTTTCTTGCTTCTACAATGACCTTTGAACTCTTAATATGTCTGATTTTCTTTTTGTCTAGGGTGACAAAGGAGAGCAAGGTGAAAAGGTAAAGCCGCAATTTTACACTTCTACACTATCCATTGAGACAAGTGTAGATTAGAACCTAAACTAATAAACAATAAACTTGAATGGACCAGACTAGACTTCATTTTAAGCACAACATTGGAATGGAAAGTTTTACTTTTACTTTAAGACTGGAGCTTTATCCAATAGCAAAAATGGGAATCAATCTGAAATAAGATGTTTCACATCTGGTTGTGATGCTCAGGTGACCACAAACTGGCAATATAGTGTTTTGCAAGCTCAGACACTAAGGTTGGTGGAGAAAGTCTTGGGTGCTATTGATGTATTTTAGTCTTTATTTAGATGTTGTTTAAGGTGAAGGGGAAAAATCTAATGCTTACTCAAGCGTCCAATCAGTAATAAGATTTATGATGGTCTTGGAGGCAAGAACATAAAAAATTGATTCATGCAAAATTAGTAATTATCAAAGGGCTGAATTTTATAGTATATGTATGTTTCTCTGTCTTTTTTCTAGAAAAATCTTTTAGTTTGTCAGTTTATTTTGCATGTACACACACCTATCTGTTTAATATACAGTAGTAATCGGACATTAAAACCTAATGAAAAAATCATCAAAGAACTGAAAAAAAAATCATTTTATATACAATATAAAGTTATGCCATATGTCTATTAAATCCATTCCAGTCCTCCAGAAAATTTTTGCCAGTAGTTTGGCACTGTGACTCAAAAAGTTACTGTTCATTTAGCATCTGGAACCTAAATACTGACATACAATACAGCAAATGCTTTCAAACTTAAACAGGCTAAATGTCAGACCTTATTAAATAATCATTATAAATCCTTGTATTTTTAAAGACAAATATTCATTCATTCATTTCATTCATCTTCTTACCCGCTTGTTCCCGAATTCGGGGTCACTGGGGTCTGCGGGTGCCTATCCCAGCACACAGGGATAGAGAGGCGGTGATACACCCTGGACGGGTCGCCAGTCCATCTCAGGGCAACACATAGACAAACAACCATTCACACACACATTCACTCCTGTGGACAATTTACAATCACCAATCCAACTCATCTGCATGTTTTTGAACTGTGAGAAGAAACCGGAGTATCCGGAGGAATAGGTGGCATAGATAAGAGTTTTAATGGAAAGTAAAAATGGAAAGTAAAATAATACCTGAGAATAGAGTACAAACTCAAACTGGAGAAAATAACGTAGTATTCACCTTACAACCAATGCAAGTGAAAGGCGCGTTTTTGGCATGTTTTTGGACTGTGGGAGGAAACCGGAGTACCCGGAGGAGACCCACGCAATCGCGAGGAGACCATGCAAACTCCACACAGAAAGATCCCCGGCCCTGGAATCAAACCTCGACCTTTTTGTTGTGAGGCGACCGTGCTAACCACTACTCCACCGCACCACCAAAAAACAAATATTTTTTCTTTGTTTATTTCTTTTCTCTTTTCTTATAGGGTGACATGGGAGAAGAGGGGCCAAAAGGTGATGTTGGTGAAAAGGTGAGTCTTTACCATGATATATCTTTGCACTTCACTAGTAATGGACTTCATCTGGTTTTCATAAGTTACATCAGGCATCTGCTACCTAATGAAAAGGACTTGACTGAAAGTCCAGTTACCTTTTTTTGGCATTTGGTTGAAGATTTTATCACATCCATAATCCATAAGTTTCTAATGTATTTAATATGAATTTAGAACTTTGTAATATAATGGTAATATACCTTAACTGTTATTTTGTCTCCCTGTAAAGTGTCTGCTTGATCATATACCTTTGGCTTTAATATATATGACAGAGCACTTTTATAAACCCATAGAAGTCATCATTTTGACTCCAGAGCAGCATGGGGGGAAAGCACACATTGTTGAGCCAAGCTATATTGTATATACTTGTCTTAGATAATGTCTCTCTGGGGGCCATGGTGGGATGTTCCCAAGTTAAAGAAGTCCTCAGCACCATTATGTTTGCATACCACTAAGTGTGCCATTGTACTTTTTGCCAACAAAAACCATTTAGAACATATTTAACAGTTGGTCTAATGCTTAAATCAAAAGATACCAAAATGCACACTGGTTTGTATAACTGTCAGAAAAAATAATATCGTTACAAAGGGTGGGGATCCTTATAGACTGTGGAACAGTATGTCTCCACCAATTTATTACGCATCACAGTACATCTTATTTTAACCGTCGTTTAATTCTTAGTCAGTGGTAGTGAAAAGAGAAAAAGGCGTTGTACATTTCCTTGCATGGAAAACGATTCCAAAAGAAAATGGGCTACAATAAAACTTTGTTGCCTGCAAAAAAAGCTTTGATCTTGTCTACCTTGCTGCAGTAAAAAAATAGAAAAGTGGGGTACATATTAAGGGAGGCAGGAATCAATGGAAAACAATGCACATTTACATAACTGAGCAAAAAAAGCAACAACAAGAAAGTTTGACATTCATTATATTGTTTGTACTACATATTCCAAACATTAAAGTTATTGCACATTTAAATATACATTATAATTAAAAGTTTGTTAAAAGGTTGGTGGTCACCTGAGCATCACAAACGCAATTTCCAACATCTTGCACCAGATTGATTCCCATTTCGCTATTAAATGAAGCTCCTATTTTTTAGTAAGACCTTCCAATTCAATGTGAGGGTCTAGTGTGGGTCAGTCGTTATATTTCAAGTCATCCCAAAAGAATTCAGTGGTGGGAAGAATAGTTATTAAAGTTATTAGTGCTGAAACACTGGTGTTTTTTTAATAACCCAGCATATGATAATAGAACTCAGGGGTTTTGTGCTTAGGGTCATTGTCATGCAGGAACAGTGTTGGAGTCTCTTATTTGTAGCAACAGTATGGAGAGGCACCAGGTTTGGATCTGAATATTAGGTGACCACTTCACCCTGAGAAAAATACACAATTTTTGTACCACATCATGAATACACGTTTCCATGTTTGTGGCCTGGTTCTTGGATTAAAGTGTTCCATCATGTACTGAATTGATTAGAACAGACATTCTAAGTGTGATTAGGGCTGCGTGGTGAGGTAGTAGTTAACAAGAAGTTAGTTTTCTGTGGAATTTGCATGATTTCCTTGTGCTTGCATTGGCTTTCTCTGGGAATTACAGTTTCCTTCCACAGTCTAAAAACATGTACATTAGTTTGATTAGTGATTCTAAATTAGGAATAGGATAGGAGTGAATGTGTGTGTGGCTGTTCATTTATCTGTGGCCCTGCAATTGACTGGTGACCTGTTCATGGTCTACCCCTGCCTTATGCTGTATGTATGCTGGGATAGGCTCCAGCAGACCCCTGTGACCCCGAATTAGGGAATAAGAAGGTTAGATTCATCACTGACTAAGTGTAATTGGTGCATAGCTGGGAATTGGTGCATAGCTTCCTTGTCTAGCTTATACAGTTAAAATAGGTTATCCTCTGCCATGAACGGGAAATTATGTCAGAGGTTTTCATCAATATTTGTAAAGCTCTCATGTTAGATGCAGTTTTTTAATATGATTTTTACAAGGATGCCAAGATGTGGGTTTATAAATTCAAGGGGATGAAAATATTTCTGGCTAAGAAAGATAAAACTATAACAATAAGGCTAGTGTGAAGACACAAATAATGAAAGCAAGGATTTAGCGCTGTAAGAATGTGTCCAAATGTTTTATAGGATGTGTGCAAGGGACAAAGTCACCAAAAGATTATTTGTCATGCTTGAGTGGAAACTTGATGTCTGCTATAGCTGTTGTGGCTTGTGTGTTACGGATGAGGTCAAACACAATGTTTGAGACGGTTATTAACAATAAAATGCCACTCATAAGTTGAATTTAACCAGCAAGAAGACTGTGGGAATAGAAGAAATGTGTTAAACGTTTTTGGGGTCTTTATAAAATGATATATAATTCACACCAAAAAAAGAGTTTAGACTGCTAATAAAACATTGGACGTATATAAATATTTAATTGGGTATGAATTTTGCCGAGATCTCAGAGATGGAAAAATGCATTTTGGTCAAAACATTGTATAAGTAAATTCTAATTGGATTGCAAGAAAGCATTTAATGAATATAAGGGTTAGGCAACGACACAGTTTCCATGTAGCGCCTTGCAGTCGTGAAGGCAAATCTTATTCTAGTCATCTGCCAGTAACCAAAGTGCCCTGCACGCCTCTCAACTATTGCGAGTGTCTGCAATTACAAATTCTCATGTTCTGCTAGGAATGATCATTACAGCCAAGCTGACGTAGTTGAAAGAAGCAGGCACCAAAGAGGCACAGCCAAACTATAAATTTAACTGAAAGAAGGCTGAGTTTTTGTTGCAGAACTAATCACACTTTCGGTTAAATGAAATGAGAAAATTAAGACACTAATGCTTATTGCCAATTTAAAGATAAAAACTTCATTAATCTTAAATCTTTACTTTATTCTTAATCTTACATTTTATTGAAGTCAACTGAAGCGATTAGTTTGAGAACCCCACCTATTTACAATAGTGACAAAAGATAAAGTAAACTTGATCAGACTAACAAGGAACAAGACAGGAAGAAAAGATGATATGAACATGAACATAAGAAACATAAACATAGAACATGAACATATACATTTACAGCATTTTGCAGACACCCTGATCCATTAAATGTAAATTAGCAAACTAAAACATTAATGAAGTACAAACATAAAACATGAACTAAAAACAGGTACCACGATACATTCATTTGTTCATTCAAATGGTCACAGGGGTCTGTTGGTGCCTATACCAGCGTACATAGGGCGAGAGGCAGGGGTAGGACGGGCCAGTTTATCTCAGGGCAACACATAGACAAACAACCACTCACACACATTCACTCCCATGGATAAAGAGACTGTGGGAGGAAACCTCTG
Source organism: Pseudolaguvia tuberculata (assembly GCA_026260255.1). Classification (NCBI taxonomy): domain Eukaryota; kingdom Metazoa; phylum Chordata; class Actinopteri; order Siluriformes; family Sisoridae; genus Pseudolaguvia; species Pseudolaguvia tuberculata. The sequence continues at coordinate 6,973,951 of JAOTRA010000034.1, forward strand.
TGAGGTGACTGCTACGCCACCACGTTGCCCTAAAGAGAACTTAACACTATCATAATAACAATAATACACAATTTGGTATGAAACACTTAATATAACCTTTTGCTTTTAGTTCTTCTTTTATGAAGTTCAACTCAAAGACGGTTTGTCTACTACAGTTTATCTGATTCCGCAAGGAACCAGATAAACTATAAATGACAGGCCATGAATGCAGTAGCCTACATGGGCCGAGCTGTTTAGTGATATCCAGCTGTAAGTTGTAATCCAGTTTATAGCTGACAGAAAATTATTCATGCCTTGCGCATTCTCATTAATGGCACTAATAAAAATCCAGCGCATACATTCCGCAGCAACTTCTGAATGCAGAACGCTTGTGGAAACTTCAGTTCAGCATCAGGCAGAGGGCCCAGCCCTCCCGCTCCCATTCCCTGACTTCCCACCAGCACTAATCATCTGCTGCTCTCTGTTTCTCTTTCACACATCACATCCCTGAAGAACAGAAAACTCTTTTCCTAGCATCATGATTAGCCACATGTTGCTTTTGTTTCATTTTCAAAAAGGTACACAAAGCTGCTTGCTGATACTTGCCAGAACGTTTGACAGAAATCGCCTGTGTATGGCAGGCAAGGAAAACCTGATTTATTTCCCAATGGCTGAATACTGGTAAAACCTGAAATCTTCTTAGAGAAGTCTGAATATTATAGTCAGGCTTAAAATGCTTGAACCTGCATTTCAGTTACACTGTAGTTGGCTGGTAGACGAATTGGAATTTTCACATGTCATTTATTAATTTATTTATCTTCCAACCTGCTTGTTTCCTAATCCGGGGTCACGAGGGTCTGCAGAAGCTTATCTCAGTTCACATAGGGTGAAGGGCAGGGGTACATCCTGAACAGGTCACCCTGGGCAGAACCACACATGGATGAACAAGCACACTCACATGCTCACTCCTATGGGCAATTTAGAATGTACATGTTTTTGTACTTTGGGAAGAAACCGGAGTACCTGAAGAAAATCCACACAAGCAAACATGCAAAGAACACGCCACAAGCAACAACACACATCATTAAAGTCTAACAGGGAAGTGGCGCCTTAGTGGTTAAAGTGTTGGACTAATACCAGATAGACTGGTGTTCGATTCCCTGAAACACTAAATAACCACTGTGGGCCCCTGAGCAAGGCTCGTAACTCTAGGTGTAAGTCGCTCTGTGTACGGCGTAGTGTCAGTACTTGGTTATAACAATGATTCTTTTTAGAATAAATTAATATATTTATATCAAATTAAACATTAATTCATTCATTCAGTGATTCAGTCATTCATTTCTCTTCCATACCAGCCTATTATAAAATTTGGAGTCACAATGGGATGAAAAGGGGGTAAACCCTAGACAGGTTACCAGTCAATCACAGCACCCCACACATGGTCACACTTACTCCTATGGGCAATTTAGATTTACCAATCCACCTAACATACATATTTTTAGACTGTGGGAGGAAACTGGAAAACCCAGTAGCATGAAGAGAACATGCATCTGTGAGGGACAGTGATAATCGCTAAGCCACTGTTTAAAACAATTCTATTCTTTAACATTTACAACAGGTTGGCGTAGGGGTTAGCACGGTCATCTCACAACAAGAAGGTTTGACTCCCCGGACTGGGGATCTTTCTGTGCGGAGTTTGCATGTTCTTCCGGCGCTTGCGTGGGTTTCCTCCAGGTACTCCGGTTTCCTCCCACAGTCCAAAAACATGCTGATTAGGTCAATTGGTGATTTCTAAATTGTCCATAGGCGTGAATCTGTGTGTGAATGTCTATGTGTTGCCCTGAGATAGACTGGTGACCTTTCCAGGGTGAACCCCCGCCTATCCTATGTGCGCTGGGATAGGTGCCAGCAGACCCCCGTGACCCCGATTTATTTTATACTTTTAGCTCTTCTTTGGGTCAACAAATATAAATCTAGCTTTAAAAAAATTCCTTGTTGGATAATTACTGAACTCAAAAAAGGTCAATTATGGAGGATTTTGATGAATTAAAACCCATGACATTAAAGAAACCACAATAAAAGCAAACAAATTACTGAAACATCTTTACTGAACTAATGTGTGTCATATGAAAAGTTTTTAGTTTGAGTCATAGATTTTATAATATTTGGCTTAAAATGATACACAATATTTCTTTTGTTTTAGAACAAAATAATGAAAGGGGCATCATATTTCTTGCATCCTAACAACAGAGAATCTGTAACATTCTTTGCATTGATTAAATCATTATTATTATTATGACTATTGTTATCTCTTTGCATAGCTGTGACAGCATTATATAGGCAGTTAGAAACACTTATTTAGAGCAACTTACATTTATGAAAGTTTTTGCTGGAATGCTGGGGGAATAGATATAAAACCATTCAGACGATACCCAAGCTCAGAATCCGATCACAGATTCTAGGAGATTTTGTTGGCTAAAAACTATTACATAAGAGGTAAATTAAACTGTGGCTGGATTTCAGCTGGGAATGTCCTGAACATTATCAAGCCTTATTGTGTTCCGGGTTTGGCAGGCGGTTTGTCCATCATCTGCTCAGATTATACAAATACAATTATACAAATAGGTCAAACTCATTTTATTCAAATTCTTTTACCCAATACACAGGGCTTTTTTTTTCCGCCACATGAATAGAGTAAATGTTGTACTTAAACCTTTTTACATTTTGTCACCTCAAACCACAAACTTGTATTTTCTTAAAATTTTATGTAATAGACCAACACACAGCTGCACATAATTGTGAAGTCAAACAACAGTGATATAATAGGGTTCCAAGTAAATAAAAATTCTGCCCCTTTGTCTTGCCTTGATACCCATAAATAAAATTCAGTGCCTTAAATTACCTTCAGAAGTCACTGAATAAGTTAAGAGTCCACCTGTGTGGAATTTATTCTCAGTATAAGTACATCTTTTTGTGGAGGCTTCAGTGGTTTGTTAGAGACACGAATGAACAAACAGCATCATGAAGACTAAGGAACTCAGCAGGCAGGTCAGGGGTAACTCTGTGGAGAAGTAGTTTTAAGCAGGGTTAGGTTATGAGCCTTGATCATCTCCAGGAGCTCTTTTCAATCCATCATCCAAAAATGCTTGCGCTAAGACAAATGGCTAAGCTGGTAAGGACATGCTAGCATTGGTTTTAAGGTGACAAAATGTGAAAAAGTTGAAGTAGGATAAATAATGTTTAAGGCAGTGTGTATCATAAATACTACGTTATTTTCTGAAGTTACAGTTTGTACTCTATTCTCAGGTATTATTTTACTTTCCATTTTTTACTTTCCATTACAACTCTGTTTTATCTATGCCACCTATTCCTCCGGATACTTTCATAGTCCAAAAACATGCAGATTAGGTGGATTGGTGATTGTAAATTGTCCATAGGAGTGAATGTGTGTGTGAATGGTTGTTTGTCTATGTGCTGCCCTGAGAAGGACTGGCGACCCGTCCAGACCCCAGTGACCCCGAATTAGGGAATAAGCGGGTAAGAAGATGAATGAAAGTATACAGTGCCTGCTGTTGTGGGTGTTTGTCATTCACTTCGCCTGCGAAAGCATAAACTTAACTCAAGGCAGATGCCTTGAACTGAGTCAGAAAGTGGTTTAGCAGATGTGTTAACATTCACACTATCTGGATAGCTAAAAGTTTTTGATTAGCTACAAATCGTAATATGTTTAGATAATAAATCTTAATAGTGTGTGTTGTTAGATAAAGTAGATTTATTCCATGTAAGAAAATTAGGCCAGACAGTTAGGAGTTTGTGGCCATATTTATCCCCTTATAGTTAAATTTACCTGTAAGCACAGACTAAATGCATAAACCAGTAAGGTTTTTCTTGCTTATTTCATCCACAGGGTGATGCGGGATCTTCTGCTGCTGGCATTAAGGTATGGTTTTTGTTTTGGTTTATTTTTTTACTTTTCTAAATATTACTTATATATACACTCTATTCTAGATTTAAGTGTCTAGATTTAGTCCTGTAATAACATCTACACTTCTGCTACAGCTTTAAAAATGTGACTGTGGTGATTTAGACCAGAGATTCTCAATCTTTTGGAAGTGAAGCCTCCAAAATCTGGCTAATTATTCAGCACACACCATCTCTTACAGACTGACTGACTGACTGACTGACTGACTGACTGACTGACTGACTGACTGACTGACTGACTGAATGACTCTCTGACTGAATGACTCTCTGACTGAATGACTCTCTGACTGAATGACTCTCTGACTGACTGAATGACTCTCTGACTGACTGAATGACTCTCTGACTGACTGAATGACTCTCTGACTGACTGACTAACTCACTGACTCTGTTGAGTGAGGATGTCTGGGGTCTAAGCAAAGTTTAGGGACAAATCATATAGCTGCATCATGAACAAACATCCTAAAAAGTTCAAAATGGTATTTACTGGGTTAGGGTTAGGGGTGTGTGTGTGTGTGTGTGTGTGTGTGTGTGTGTATGATTATGTAGTTACACACAACATTTAAAACAATTATAATATAATTCATTTGTATTATGGTTTATCTCTATTTCAGGGTGAACCTGGGGAACCTGGAAGAAGTGGGCAAAAGGTAATTTTTTATTTTCAAAAGGTGTTTGAGAAATGATTCATATTTCTGTAGGCTTCTGGTTAGCATAACGTATGGAATTAGGAAACATTCAGACAACTTTTCAAGCTCTCTTGACTTAAGTCTTAACTCCTAGTAACACCATGTCTGATTATCACATTACAGCCTTTAAAGTCTTCCAGTCTGTCTTACTGTGCTTTAGAGCTAATTCTGATCCCCAGTGAACGATCAAATAAGCTACACTAAATAATTCATACAAGTAAAATGAACCGTGAGTAGCTATTTATATAAAGAATAATTCATCATATTTTCAGTTCTTAATAGAGATACAGTATCAATCTGCCTAAGATCTGTTTTTTTTAATGTTCCTACTTACATTCCCTATGCATATTAATTTCAATAGAGCATGAATGCCTAACTAACAATGGATTGTTTTTTATAATGACATGTTTATGCTTTTGATGACTCAGCTCCTTTTTTTCCACCACTTTCTGATGATTTACTCAGCCTCTAGTGCAATAATTATAGACTTACAATGTCTGTTGAGAACCATAACTGTGACTTTAGAGATAAGAATGCAATGGCACAGTTCAGAAATGTGGCCCATTATCCACTTTGCATGCATGCTAAACATAATTCAGTTGGAACATGCTAGTTGACACCATGACCAAGGGGACTGCAATTCCTGCAAACGTAAACAAGATTTCCATGGAAGTAACCCAACTGAAACATCCTTAAACGCCCAACTTTGTTAGCTTCTACAAAAGCGAACTGATGATTGTCACGTTGGTCAAAACACAGAGGTCTGATTTAGTGGTATAGTGGACAGTGAGTGAAACCTTTAGTGGTTGAGCTGGTTTTCCAGGCTCAGAGCCAGGACTGGAGGCTTAGCTTGGTTTGGCTGTAATGTCTTGCACTTTTCCTGTGTAGGGAGAACCAGGACTTCCAGGGCTGCCTGGACTTCCCGGAATAAAGGTAAATGTTGCTGTGTCTTCATCAATTAAAGCTTCTCAATTTGGCAATTGGCATCACTCGTAATGAACTAACTCCTGTTCGGTTATAGACTAAAATGTTGGAATCTGATCTATTCATGTAGGAGTAAATTCTGTACACCTATTCCCATAATCCACCTACACAGCAGCCTAACACCAGTCCATGAATCACTGCAGTCTGTTGTACTTGTGACAGGATGTCTATGGCTTGATCACACTTATTTTGACATGGTTGGCTAAATTTCTTAGAATAAGCTAGCATCAAGACATTACTTGGATGTGGCTAGCATCTGTTAAGCAACCATTGATACAGTTCAAGCAACAGAACAGGCTTTAATAGAGCCTGGCATTTTATGTGTAGGCATTTTTTCCACTCTCTAGTAATCCATCAGATTCTGTGTAATGAACAGATCTCTCACCACTTGGCTTGTGAGTTTGAAAACATACATTTTTACGTGTTTATTGATTTCTTCATTTTTTTAGACAGCACTTTTCTTGAACACTATATAATGTGTGAATGCAGAAATGAGATGATGCTTGTGGCTGTTTTGTTTTTCTGGCTTTTTGGTATGCTTGTAACTTACTGGCCTTGTAAAAATACTTGCCGTTTTTATAACCCATTAACTTAAAGGCTGACAGCTTTTGGATGCTAATCCTTTTTTATGTTTTTATGTTTTTAATGCTTCATAAACTGAACCCAACATGTGCAAAAAACTCTCACAGGCAGACGTCATAATGTACCATCATGTAGTACAGGGTGACTTGATATAAACACTTAATATGCTATTAATTAATTCATTCATCTTCCTACCTGCTTATTCCCTTGTTCGGGGTCAAGGAGGTCTGCTGGAGCCTATCCCAGCGCACATACGGCGAGAGGAGGGGGTACACCCTGGACGAGTCGCCAGTCCATTGCAGGGCAACACATAGACAAACAACCATTCACACACACACACACACACACACACACACACACATTCACTCCTATGGACAATTTAGAATCATCAATCGACCGTGCTAACCACTACGCCACCACGATGCATTGCTATTAATTCATTGATTCCATTTTAGTCAGAAAACTGGGATTATAATAGCACATTAATAGCACATACTGATATTGTACAGAATTATTCTCCCACCGGTGTTACTGACAGCTTTGGTTTAAAATTGATTCTTTTCATTTAGATGTCAGTGCGTTGACCACTGTTTTTTTTAATAATGCAAATAATAGAAATACTAAAAATAATCAATATTTTAATTTCCACTCGTTTAGCAAACCTATGTAAAAACACATGTTTCTGTGGTCTTCTACCACATTATGGAAAAATACACTTCAGCTTTTGTTTTAGGAAGCATCAGCTTATGTTGTGTGAAATTATAAATACATATTGTAGGATTTTCTGTAAGCCTACTCATGGAAATTGATGTCAGTTTAACTATAAGAAGTGCACACTGATTGGCTACTTCGAGATACTTTACATAACGATATTCTGTGGATATTGGCCAAAATGCATGAAAAATGTGAAGTCTATATAGAATGTTTAATTAAATGTTATTTTTTTAATGTGAGATCAGTTTCTGAAATACATTCACAATAAAAGGAGAAAAACAAAACATTAAAAAAACATGTTTATCTATTTGTATGTATTAAAATGCATGTCTCTTCTAGTTTATCAATATTCCACCACAAGAGGGGGCTATTGACCCCTAATGACTGTGTGTTTGTTGCATATTTGCATGATGGTTCCCAGAGGTCCCTATATTTAATTTTCACTCTACAATTATTAAAATCTCATTGCATTGATTGAATGATTGAATACAACATTTCTATTGGCCGTTTATGTGTACGCATTTTAAATACGTAATACTTTCCAAATATCAAATTACTTCCCTCTACCACAGGGTGAACCAGGATTTCTCGGTCCTCAGGGTGAACCAGGGCTGCCAGGACTACCTGGAACCAAGGTGGGTAACAAACATTGCATATTTGCTTTTGATAGTTTGATGCTGAATCTATTTGAGTCTATTCTCTGCTCTGTTCTTTGGCTGGATGGGACCAAATTTACTGTTCAGATTTACTGTTCTGAAACAATAATTAAACAAGGAATTATATCATCATCATTTTATGATGAATGCATTGATCTGGCAAAAGCAATATGTTTATTGGCTGGCTTGAGAAAATTCAGTGCCCATTCATTAGCTGGTCAAACATCTGCCACATGTTTTCAGTTTAACATAGAATGTGTGTGAGAGAAAGAAAGAAAGAAAGAAAGAAAGAAAGAAAGAAAGAAAGAAAGAAAGAAAGAAAGAAAGAAAGAAAGAA
>JAOTRA010000034.1:6985743-7000371 GCA_026260255.1 Pseudolaguvia tuberculata
AGAAAGAAAGAAAGAAAGAAAGAAAGAAAGAAAGAAAGAAAGAAAGAAAGAAAGAAAGAAAGAAAGAAAGAAAAGAACTACGAAGCATGCAAAAGTGTTTAGACTTCAAAAAATGCAAGACTGCAAAGCTAATGAAAATTAAAACTGTCAGCTAGAAATCTTTAGGTTTTTGTTTATTATTTTCATTCATTCTGATTACCGGTATTCCCTAATCCCAGCTGTCTGAGGGGCAAAAGGCAGGAGGGTTACACCCTAGACCCTATTACATTTTATTTTATCTTAATGGTACACAGCTTAAGAGGTTTTCATCCGATAAATATCTTTGTATTTGTCTCAGTAATAAGCTTACTTACCATTATCAATTGCCTTTAAAAATTCCCTAATTTGAGGTCATGGCGGTCCGCTGGCGCTTATCCCAGGGCACATAGAGTGAGAGGCAGGGGTACACCCTGGACGGGTTGCTAGTCCATTGCAGGGCAGAGACAAATGTTAGTTTTTATTTCTGTTAGTTAGTTTTATTACTTTTTTTGTTTGCTTTTTTTATTTACTGATTATTTTGTTGCTAGTACTATTTCATCAGTATTGGACCATGGCCATTTTCATTCATTCATTCATCTTCTTACCCACTTATTCCCTAATTCAGAGTCACGGGGGTCTGCTGGTGCCCATCCAGCTGACATGTGGTACACCCTGGATGGGTACACCCTGTGCAGCCAAAACACAGACAAAAAACCATTCACACACACATTCACTCCTGTGGACAATTTAGAATCACCTATTGACCTAATCTGCATGTTTTTGGACTTTGGGAGGAAACCAGAGTACCCAGAGGAAACCCACGCAAGTGGGGAGAACATGCAAAGTCCGCACAGATAGGAATCAAACCCGGGACCTCTTGTTGTGAGGCCACTGTGCTAACCATCGCACCGCCCATTGTTTTCATTTAAGGGAAAAATATATGTTGATTGTTATTGTAAAAGCTTTGGGGGTAATTTACAACTGTATATATTTAGTTTGTTGACATGCTGGACACCAGATGAGCATAAAGATGTTGATTTTTCAAACAGCAACATGATCACTGATCTGCTTTTTGTAATGATGCTCATGTATGGATCGAGTCGGGATTTTAATGTCTGACATACATCTGTATATAGAAATTAAGAGACCATTTGAGTGTGGAGTCTGCATGTTCTCCTTGTCCTCAGGTTTCATGTATGTTAGACTGATTGGTGATTCTAAATTGCCTGTAGGAGTAAGTGTGTGAGGTTATTAACCTTTATGTGGCTTTGCAATAGACTGGTGAACTGTCCCGGTTGTACCCATGCCTTTCGCTCAATGAAATAGAAGCTGATATAGAAGATTGAAGACTGAAGCAGAAACCCTTGACCTGGATTAGGAATTGGTGTTACAGACAATATATGTGGGGGTATATGGGGTACTTTTTAAAACTGATTTATCTGTTAATATCCTAAAATGGTTTATAAGAGAGAATAAGTTGATTTACTGAGGAAGGAATATCTTCAGGGCATCATGGTGGCATATTGGTTAGCACTGTTGCTTTACAGCAAGAAGGTCCCAGCTACAATTTCTGGACAGGGGTCATTCTGTGAGGAGTTTGCATGTTTTCTCCGTACTTACTTGTGGGAACTCTGGTTTTCTTCTACAGTCCAAAAACATGTACATTAGATTGATTTGTGATTCCTATAGACTAAATTGTCTATAGGAATGAGTCCATGTATGTGTGTGACCCTGTGATGGGCTGGTAAGGTTGCACCTCTCACCCTTTAGAGAATTGAGATAGACTCCAGCCTACCTCAATGACCTCAAAGTATGGAATATAGAAGATGAATGAATGAATCTTTTTCAAAAATGGTTGTTTTAACAGGGAGAACGAGGAGAACCAGGACCTCCAGGAAAGGGTGAACGTGGAGAAACAGGCCCAATTGGACCAAAGGTCAGCACTAGATTCAACAGAGCCATTGAAAGACAAAACACTACAATTAGTACTGATTACTGAAAAACTCTCCGAAATCTTGAACAGTTCAACATGTTCCCCAGTCCTAGAACTGGATTTTTGTTTCCCCCTTGTGGCCACTTAATAAACAGGTCATGTTTCTATTGCCCCTAAGAGTAAAAGCAGAGATAAAGAGAAAATTTGCGATCAAATAAGGTTCCAGTTGGCACATTCACATTGATCATAAAGACTCAATGTAGGCAGGATATATTAATGACTTGACCAGACCTTTCAGAGGAAATTACAGGCTTTGAATGAGATTAAATTTTGGTCCTGAATTTTTCCCCTTGTCATTTACCGGTAATGTGTTCAAAGAGCAATATGGAATGAATTATCTGTGTATGGTGGACTAGTGCAACAGGTGGTTTCTGCATCAGTCAAGAGCAGCCTAAAAAATTATAATAGGAATTTTTTTTACGTATAAGATTTTTCAAAAGAAAAGGACACCCTCCCCCTCCAGCCTCACCCTCAGTGCCACTGAGTAATAGTTATTCCAGCCATGAAAGTGTGATATATATATATATATATATATATATATACATTTTAACTAATGATTTCGGTCTACTCTAGGGAACAGAAGGGGAGCCAGGATCACCAGGCCTCAAAGGATCTAAGGTCAGACAGATAGTTCCTATTTACTTAATTTTAATACAGCATTTTACATTTGTATATATATATTTTATGTTTGTTTCATAAAATAGGGGGACACTGGAGACAAAGGAGATATTGGACCTAATGGACCTGCAGTATGTACATCATACACATCAAGAAATATAATAGAACACTAAAATTGTTTGTAGTCACCATCCATATTTATTTCAAACTGTTGCAGTTGTCTGGAATGTTTTGTAGGTTGTAGCATTACATTATTCCTTCACTGGAACTAAGAGACTCCATTTTCACATGCTGGTTTATTATTAGAGTAAAAAAAAACACCAGTATTCAGCACAAAGTCCTGATATTACCACCACTAAATCCCTTTGAGATGAACTGGAATGGCGACTGACCCACCCCAGACCTCCTTACCTGATACCGTTACCGGGCAGGGAGGCGGGGGGTGCGCTTGGGGGCGCAGCTGGAAGAGCTTGAGCAGGGGCAGTGGTCAGAGCGCTCACCTGCTCCTACAAGACCCAGATGGTCTGAGCTCGCGTGTTCAGAGCCGCCAGGAGATCCTCCAAGGTTCTAATCTCTGCTGGATTCGTCGCTGGCGAAGTATTCTGTAACCGTGCAGCTTGTGAGTAATCAGATGAATCCATAATGCAGTAGAACAAGAAGAGAGTTTATTCAGGAAAACGGGGAAGAGGGTAAAGGCAAACAGAATCCAAATCGTTAGGCAGAAGAATAGTCAAAGTCTGAAATACAAAGTTCAATAATCCAAAGGGTATCCAGAAGTCAATAGTAGTAAACTGCTTGGTAAAAGCCTATGGCAACAATACTTCTCAATTAGACTCCAGAAGGCCACCTGCTTAAATAGGGAGCCCACACCCAATTGACTCAAGCAGGAAGTAATTCATTAGTATTCGGGCGAGGGTGCCCTCTGCAGGCCTCCTCCGGAGTCTCAGTTCTTACAATATGGAATCAATATGGAAGATGATGTTTGAAATCCCATGTATTTGAGATGCTCAGGTGACTACAAATGTTTGGCAATAAAGAGTATGCATGAATTAACAATGCAATATGTTCCAAGTAGTAAAACATACCATCTTTCAGAATGTCTTACTGGTTATGTTTTTTTCACTTGCTAAACATTTTTAATTAATTAAAATAATCTATTACATATTTTTATAACAGGGTTCACCTGGAGAGAAAGGTGACCAGGGTACAACTGAAATAATTGACTACAATGGAAACATACAGGAAGCGCTACAGGTCAGAACATACAACAGTATACAACAATATATATATATATCACTGTCATTCATGTGCATGATATCCTGCAAAAATATAAGTTAATAAAGAAAGTATTTGTTTGAACCAACACATTTCAGCAAGGCAGACATATCGGTTATTATTATCTTTTAATTTCACATAATCTAATCACTCTTTACTGCCTCCTTTCTGCCTACAGAAGATAACCACTATTACAGTGACGGTAATAAATCTGTCTTGTCTGTGTTCGTGCTTGACTTTACCCTGCATGGATCCAATTCTGTCCCATTAAAGGTCTTCCTCTGCTAATAATGCACCGTACCGCTACGTTACGTTGTGTTAAAGACATATTGTATGTCCCAGGAACTAATATTATATATATAACATAATATCCTACCATAATATAGCTACCATTTGAGTGTTATAATAAGCATGGTTTGGAAATTAAACTGACACTTTACATCAGGGTTTCCCTTGCTAACCTCTGGGGGTTTGCAAGGGAATTGCAAGTTGATGAAAAGCTGAAGGGCAGCGCGGTGGTGTAGTGGTTAGCACGATCGCCTCACAACAAGACGGTCCCGGGTTCCAATCGCAGGCCGGATCAGTCTGTGCAAAGCTTGCATGTTCGCCCTGAGCTTGCGTGTGTTTCCTCCGGGTACTCCAGTTTCCTCCCAAAGTCCAAAAGCATTTTTCGCCCTATGTGTGCTGGGATAGGCTGAATGAATGAATGAAATACTGAAATACTGAATAATACTGTTGGAGCTAAATAAAGAGATATCTCACATTCAAGCACAACATTGGACTGGAATGTCTTACTAGAAGAATATGTTTAAAATCATGTTATTGATTCTCAGATGACCACATACAGTGTATATACCTTTCTTATAGTACATATTTTCTTACATTTGCTGAACGGTTGCGCTAAGTAATATATCTAGTGTTGGTGTCCACATGAGTTAATGATATACGCCACAGTAGGTAAAAATCTGATCTGTCTGGTTGCAAGATGGAAGATGCTAATGCAAGTATCTGATACATATCGGTTTTATTTCCACATATCCATGAGGCCTGAACCCCATTTAATAATATCAGAATCTATGTATTTGTTTACTGCTTACACAATCTTTAGATTAGATTAGATTAGACAGGTCACTGGAGAGGTAGCTTAGGAAAAGAGGAAATACGATACATTAGGGGGAAAAGGGGGGTGAGAAAAAGCCCCTCCTTTAAGTAGGGCAGTGGTAGATAAGGGGGGAAAACCCCGGCAACAAGCACATAAACATAGGGGGTACAGGGATGAGGGAAGTCCAATGTAGGCGACAGTTATACGGTCCTGCAGCTATTCGAGCGCTGGCCACCAGACCTGCCTACCTAAACTGGTGGTAAGAATCGTAGGCTATATCCCATCTGCTCCAGATTGGGGTAAAACTTTTAATTGAGCACTTGATATATGCAGTGTAAAATGCCGCCTGAATGAAACATTTTTCCTGTTGCTCCTGAACATGAGTTCTCTGCAGACCTTAAGTAGCAGTTATTACATATATAACACATGTTGTTATAATAGATACAGTTGTACATTTCTGTGAGTGCCAGGGGTTAGTGCCTAGTGAGCCAATAATAACGTTATACTGTTACAACTTGGCGTCAGTTCCACAATTCCAGTGTGTGGCTTTAATGGACCCACCCTCTCTCTCGCTCCTGTTCTACCTAAAGGCTGAAATGTCCACTGAATAAAAAAAAAAAACCAAGACATTTGTGAATAATAGGCTTAATTAGCGACAGTTAAACCAGCCAGAATAAGTGGAGTTCCCGCATGAGAAGTACTGATGTTTGTGAATATGTCTTTGTGAAGTGTAAATCTTCAGGTTATTAATTTGAAACAGTTGTGTATAATGGGAGATGTTGCATGATTAAAAAGTAAATGACGTATATGTGTGTTTGTTTTTGATTAGGGTCCCCCTGGTCCTCCTGGACCAGTTGGGCCGCATGGCATAAAGGTATGTACAAAAGAAAAGCCAAAAAAACAAAAAGGCAATCAGATCTTATTAGCATAAATTCATGAGAAAAATAAGCTTGAGAACTGATCATCTCATTGACAGGGTGATCAAGGTCCTCCAGGTCTCCCAGGGCTTGATGGAGAGAGAGTAAGAATATTAACATTTCAAATTAATGTGTCCATGTAAATGTTTAAAATCCGCTTTACATAATTGCATCTATCAACACACTTCTCAGGGTCACAAGGGTTCAAAAGGAGACATGGGAATGCCAGGAATGTCTGGCGATAAAGGATCTGTAGGATTGCCTGGCCTACCAGTAAGAGTCAAAATATTTAACCACATATATTATCACATGTATGTACAAAATACATGAGAGTATTGGCAAGTGCAAATTGATTAATTTTAATACTGATAATAATATTTACAGGGTTTTAATGGTCAAAAAGGAGAGAAAGGTGATTCTGGCATGCCTGGACCTCAAGGATCATCTGTAAATACAGCATACACTGTCATTTGTCCCTGAAGAATAAGCCCAAATAACTGCATCACATATAGTTGTTGACTGTATGTCTTATTTTAATAGATTATAGGTCCTCCTGGGGCAGTTGGTCCACATGGTCCACCTGGTCCAATGGTAAGTTTTTGATATTATGTCTTTGTTAGTTAGTTTATATATTAAACTGAATTGCAGGATTAGTGAATTAGTGCACACAACTGAATAATATGTGTTATACAATTTAATACCTGGATTTAGTAGCATAGTATATATGAATATATTAGTGTTTAAATTAATGAATGTAATGGATTAAAATATTTTATATGTTAACATTTTACAATACTTTCTGGTTCTTTTAGGGCCCCCATGGATTTCCTGGGCAAAAGGTGATAGAAATATAACCAAATATATAAATGTCTTTGCAACTTTTTGCTAAACTTACAGTATCTTAGAAAAGTGAGTGCACCTCTCTAATTTCAGCAAACATTTTAATTTATCCTAGATTAATATAGATTTACTGTCTTCTGAATATAATATAGCCATTATTGTCCATCGTGTCAATAGTTTGTGTAAGCAATTCACCAGCACATTGCTGGGATTCTCTTCCACTCCTTTATAATGATATCACATGACATATTATGCTTTGCTCCCTTCTGCTTGAGAATGCCCTACGGGTGCTTAATAGGGTTCAGGTATGGAAACATACCTGGCCACTTCATCATCTTTACCTTCAACTTCTTCAACAAGGCAGTTGTTATCATGGTGGTGTCTATGGTCATTATCAAGTTGGCAAACCATTGGCTAAGGGAGGGTATTATGTTCTGCCTCAGGATTCAAGTCAATGAACCGCAGCCCCTAGTATCTATAACAATCATGTAGCCCAAACCATGACGCTACCAAAATACAATTTTTGGTAGTCCTCACCAGGGTGTCAACATACATACTAGACACCATCAGACTCAATTAATCTTAGTCTTATCAAAGCACAGGATATGGTTCCAGTACTTTATGCTCTTGAACAGTTACGGCAAACTTTTTGCAGGTTTTCTTGTGAACCATTTTCAGAAACGGCTTCCTTCTGGGATTCTTCTTCTTCTCTTTTCGGCTACTCCTGTTAGGAGTCGCCACAGCGGATCGCTCTTCTCCACACTACCCTGTCCTCTACATTTGCCTCTTTCCTCCTCTACTTCTTCTCCTTTGGCCAACAGTAGCCCGGGCTGGATCCTAATGCAACTCTCCCTATTTATCCTGTCTTGGGGCCGGCACTAAGAAAGCCCTGGCTTGTGCAACCCTAATTGTGCAAACTGATGGTCACTAACAAGCTGAGCTGGCATTTCTGAAATCTCTTGGAAAACCTCTGTATGTCCCTGGCCACTGTAGTGTAAGTTAGTTTAGGGTGTTATCAATGTTCTTGTTGCTTAGACAAGTGTGGTTTCCATATTTGTAGCAACAGTTTAAAGATGAAACGCATGTGGCTCTGATGGTCAGGTGACCTCAAATGTTTGGCAGTATAGTGTATATCAGTTTCATGTCCTTTGAGATGATATACTAAAAGGTTTGCTGAAAATCATGAGACACTGTGAATACTCCAATAAATATATCCATATTGAATGCAAACTATCAAGTGATCTTATTCTAAAATTAAACAACAACCACCACTAAGGGTTCAAGAGAAGACATATTGGTCTAAAGGCCTACTTGGGAGGTTATCTTATAACCTTCCATTCACTAGCAGACAATTATAACTACTGATCTAATATCATATCACTCATCTCTATTATATCCAGAGCAAAGTATTCTCTTTAGATCATACTTTTATTAACTGATCCAGGTTATCCTGCTCCTCTGCATTTTAGGGAGAAGCAGGTTTGCCTGGCTTAAAGGGAGCACGTGGGGAGCCCGGCCATAAGGGTGACCGTGGACCCCTGGGCCTCCCTGTAAGTAGCCAACATTAACTATGCATGCTGTCCTCTTATGTTACAATCTAACCCATGTAGCTCTCCTTACACACCTTCCTGCTTTCTTCTTTTTATGATTCTGTATACAATCTCCTTGCCTGCTTATTTTCATTCTGTTTTGTGCCTATTCTTCTTCTGCACCAGTGTCTTATCTGGATACTGTATCAC
Organism: Pseudolaguvia tuberculata; assembly: GCA_026260255.1. Taxonomy (NCBI): domain Eukaryota; kingdom Metazoa; phylum Chordata; class Actinopteri; order Siluriformes; family Sisoridae; genus Pseudolaguvia; species Pseudolaguvia tuberculata. The sequence continues at coordinate 6,994,246 of JAOTRA010000034.1, forward strand.
CCATTCCATATAACAACTCAAACTCAATTGACAATTTTTTTGGACACTTCCCTGTTCATCATGTACTAATCCCTGTCTTCATGTTACTCATACATCCACAAACTCACAGGGAGCGTCTGGCTTGGATGGCAAGCCGGGATTAATGGTGAGTTTTGAAAAATGTCATCTCCCAGCTGCCTGCATTGTATAGGATGTAACTAAAACTGGACATATGTACTGGGGAAATGTTGATTTAAGGGGGAATATGACTTTTTAATCTGTATAGATTAAATATTTAGATAATCAAATAAAAGGCCAAATGAGATCCCTGTCTGTCTGCTCATAAGTGTAAAATTAACACATAATTAACACCCAGTCATCTATTAATATATTGCCATTTGTCATGCATGGAAATACCAAATAAAATAAACATAAACTATTAAATCAAAGTCAAACAAAACACATTTAATTAGCATGATTATCCACAGTAAAGTGTATGAAACATTCTTATAAATTTTAGGCAGTGGACAAGTCACTCCATTCTGCTTTCTCTAATACAGTATGTGAATAAATAATGCAATAAAAGCTTTGTTTCTTTGTAGGGAACAGACGGCCCAGCTGGTGCTCCTGGACCTGCTGGTCCCAAAGGAGATATAGTGAGTAAACAAAAATGCATGTTCTGGTACCATTGTCATAATTAAACACCATACGTTAATCTATCTTTAAACAACAGGACGCTCTGCAAAATGTACATAAAACTTGCAAACTGCATTTATTTTGACATAGAAAGCATATCAAAGGCGCTAGTTAATCTCAGGGCCACACATAGTCAAAACAGCCACTCACACAAACATTCACTTTTATGGGCAATTTAGAATCGCCAATTAACATAATCTACATGTTTTTGGACTGTGGGAGGAAACCGGAGTACCTGGAGGAAACCCACTCAAGCGCCGGGAGAACATCCCTAGCCTGGGAATCGAACCCAATACCTTTTTGTTGTCACAACTACGCTACTGCGCCACCATGCATCATTTTATAAGTTATTTAAATTACTTTGGTAGAAGTTAAAGTCACCATTTAGTGTTTTACTTACTGCTTACTTTGATGAAGTATAATGGTAAATGTTAATTCATCTTCTAACCCGCTTGTTCCATAATTCGGGGACACAGAGGTTTGATTTAGCCCTTCCCAGCATAGGCAGGGGTTCACCCTGGACAGGACACCAGTCCATCGCAGCAGTGAATGTTTATTTTAACATATTATAATAATAGGGCGGCGCGGTGGCGTAGTGGATAGCACAGTCGCCTCACAACAAGAAAGTCCCGGGCTCGAATCCCGGGCCGGGATCTTTCTGTGCGGAGTTTGCATGTTCTTCCCGCGCTTGCGTGGGTTTCCTCCAGGTGCTCTGATTTCCTCCCACAGTCCAAAAACATGCAGATTAGGTGGATTGGTGATTGTAAATTGTCCATAGGAGTGAATGGGTGTGTGAATGGTTGTTTGTGTTGCCCTGAGATGGACTGGTGAGCCGTCCAGGGTGTACCCCCGCCTCTCGTCTGTGTGCTGGGATAGGCCCAGCAGACCCCTTTGACCCCAGATTCGAGAATAATAATAACAATTTTTTTCTCCATGCTGAACATTTAAATATTTTGTGTGTTTGCACAACGAGCTTGAATTAATGATTGAACTAATCAAACACCTGATTCATTTTCTAATCCGTTTGATTGCAATCTGTTAATATTATTAAAGACTGTTTCTTCAGCTATTTGAACCTGCACCCTGAGGCCTGCTAGCTGACATAAAATGATGTCAACATTTCTTCCATCTTATGACTGGTCTCAAACCAGTTTGGTTTGCAAAACTCGTATGTAAAGTTAAACTCAAACAATGGCTGACAGTATGTATGTATGTATTTATTCCCTTCGGCTGCTCCCGTTAGGGGTCGTCACCATGATCCGAACATTTGATTTGAGTTTTTTACGCTGGATTCCCTTCCTAATGCAACCCTCCCATTTACCCCAGCTTGGGACCGGCACTAAGACTGCACTGACTTGTGCAACCATAATGGCTTTGATTCTGCCTAATGTACATGTTTTTGGGAGAACAAGCAAACGCCGCACTGAAGGATCCCTGAATGGGAATCAAACCCGGACCTTCTTGTTGTGAGGCAACCGTGTTAACCACTACGCCACCGTGCCGCTGACAGTAAAAGAGAAATGAATTTGTCTGGAAAAGTTAGGACAGTTCAGGTCACCACGATGATAACAATCTTGTCTCAGTCTGGGAAAGAGTATTCACCACTCGCAGACACGTGCGGCGACCGGCAACGATGACTTACAGCCTACATGCATCATAAAATCTATTCAGTCTTGTTCTAACCTGCTTACTCCTTAATTCAGGGTTACGGGGTCTGCTGGAGATTATCCCAGCGCACAAAGGGCAAAAGGCAGGGTATACTTTGGACAGGTCGTCAGTCCATCGCAAGACCATACATGGACAACCACACTCACATTCACTCCTATGGGCAATTTAGAATTGCTAATCAACCTTATGTATATGTTTTTGGACTGTGGGAAGAAACCAAAGTACCCAGAGAAAACCCAGGTAAGCTCAGGGAGACCCCTTGTTTGGTGGGATTACTGTGCTAATGACTATGCCATTGCACCGCCCTATTATATAATTAATTTATTTTTTAAACGTTTTTGTTTTGTTATATTAATTAAAAAATAATTATTGATTCTGAACAGCTCCAGATGACGTAAGTGATACTGTTGTGGTTGTAGTGTAGAGGTTTGGAGTTTTAACAGGGTTTCTTGCTTTTGGTTTTATCCTCAATATGTAAAATGTCACTCATTCAGCCATCTTCTTACCCGCTTATTCTATAATTTGGGGTCACTGGGCTCTGCTGGCGCCTATCCCAGCACACATTGGGCGAAAGCCAGGGGTACACCCTGGACGGGTTGCCAGTCCATCTCAGGGCAACACATAGACAAACAACCATTCACACACACATTCACTCATATAGACAATTTAGAATAACCAATCAACCTAATCTGCTTGGTTTTGGAGGAAACCGGAGTACCCGGTGAAAACCCACGCAAGCGCGGGGAGAACATGCAAACTCCGCACAGAAAGATCCCAGACCGGGAATCGAGTATTAAGTATTAAGTTAGTATTAAGGGGTGTATCAGTTACCACTGTTCATAGGTTTACCAAAAATGTGAAATCTGAGTCTACAAATTGTCTTATCATTTTAGAATAATGTTTCTTACCATTGCTTATAACTTCATAGCGCGTTATAAATTATTTTTACACTGTATTGTTGCATGGCTGCATGTCAGTAAAAATATATTTTTGGTTATGATATAAATTGTGTTTGTTTTTACACAGGGTGAAAAGGGTGCTACAGGTGAACCTGGACCAAGAGGACCATATGGGCTACCTGTAAGAAATTTTTCCTAATAAATATACAAAGATACAAACAATTAATCATAAATAATAATAATAATAATAATAATAATAATAATATAATTAAAACTTTAAAGTAGTAATTTGATGTTATTTTAATGTATAGACATGTTTCTCTCCTTCAGGGTGCTGCCGGAACACCTGGATTGGATGTGAGTTAACAGTTCAGATATCTTGTGAGATTTATTTGCTGTTCTTCAGATTTCCAAACAGCGATTTGTCACTCAGTTTGCAGCCCTCAGTAATTAGGCCTCAAGGCATGTGTAATTATTTGAAGTTGTATTTTGCAGGGGTTACCAGGCTTAAGGGGAGAGAAGGGCGACGTGGGGGAAAGAGGAGAAAAGGTGACCATGACATAGATAAGTGTGCCTAGGGAATCTTTCAGCAAAGCTTAACTAGAAGATCTGGTGTCAATGGACCATGTGAATGCTTATCTTATGGGGAAAAATGCATTGTGCCAAAGATATTGCACATGAGCATCTATTAAAAATTGTTATTTGTAGCCGAAACACGTATTGTGATGCAATCTGCCATATGCTTTACCTGGACACTAAATATTCCATGGAAATGAATCTTTCGTTTGAATGCATGCTCTCGATTCATGAATTTTTCTTCAGTTTCCATTTTGTCCAGAACAGAGTATCTCCAAGAACGATGTATATGAACAGAAAGACAGTTTATATATGATGCATTCTTATCATATTTAGACTATGAAAGGAAACCGGAGAGCATGCTTAATGTTAATCCAAAAATATACAAACAAATTTTGCCATTTACCATTTCATTTCAAAATCATTTTATCACCTATAATATACCACATATTCACCCAAACTATTGTGGAAAAAAAACAGCAAAAACATATGCTGGCTTTTTATCAGATCGAATCTAATCCCTTACCAACAATAAATAATTCAGATACAGTCCATTGACAGCAGGAAACAACTGCTTAGTTTTAAATCTGCATTTTTTAACTTTGTTTTTTCATTTCTTTAATGCATGCTGTTCATTTCACTACTTTACTTCTCCTTAACTCAGCTTTTTATCATCTGACATTTTATACGTGTTCATATGTCATGGAATGTGCTACTCATCTGTCACCGACGATAATAGACACCAAATTAATATGGCATTAAAATTCTCCATTATTTTTTTTTGTTTCCTTTGGCTTTTACGCTGTTTGCCCTTCCTAATGCAACCTTATCCGGGCTTAGAACCGGCACTAAGAATGCACTGGCTTGTGCAAACCTAATGGCTGGGTTTTTATGCCAATCCACTCACCAATCCACCTAATGTACATGCTATTGGACTGAGGGAGGAAACAGGAGTATTCGGAGGAAACCCACGCAAATGTGGCTAGAAAATGCAAAACTCCGCACAGAAAGATTCTCGACCCGGGAATCAGACCCGGGACCTTCTTGTTATAAGGCGATCGTGCTAACCACTACGCTACCGTGCCGCCCTGGCAATAAAATTCTCCACATAACGACACAAAAGATTCATGGGATCTGGTACCATATGAAACGAAGTTAAATAAAAAACATATAAGTTTTATCTTTTGTTGTATTCTCAAATAACTAATAGTATTTTTCGATGTTGTGAAAATTAAGTCTTTTTTTAATTTGAATTATTACCTATATTAGTCCATTTCCATGACATATGTAGATTACAATTACAGCTGTCTTTGTAGACAAATAAAATAATTGTTTAAAAAAAATGGTTAAAAAAATATTTTTTATATGCATCCAATTTTAGAACATCTGTATCTCTTTCTTAAAGACAGAAGTCTTTCTTTCAACCTTACAAATTTAATGAAAACAAATATTCAGTTTTCTGCTGATCAAGTTAATTCATACATCAATTCATTCATCCTCTACACTCCCCCCTTCGGGGGAGGATATACTGAAGACTATCCTAGCACTTGGAAGGGTGAAAGACAGGAGGGGTACACGCTGTGCAAGTAGCCAGTCCATCACTGGGCCATACACATCCACACAGTCACTCCTATGGGAAATTAAAAAATCGCCAATCAATTATCAACCAAAAGTATATATTTTTAGACTGTGGGAGAAAACCAGAGTGCCCGGAGTAAACCCATACAAGCACAGGGCAAAGCCCACACAAAAAAGCCCTGCATGTGACTCAAAGAGAAAGGAAAGGGATTAAATTTTTGTCACATACATGATTATACAGAGTACAACATATAGTGAAATGTTTTTCTTCGCATATCCCATCTTAGTAAGTCCCACAAACCCAGCCCCATCTTGCTGTGATGCAACAGTTCTAACTCCTCAACCAGTACAACTATCTATCATGTTTTGACAACATCAGCTTCTACAGATGTTCTTTTTTGGGATATGCTATAAAGTACATTTTGAATCGTGTGCCTATAAGAACATACTATAAGAACTGTTTTTCTGCTTTGTAAAGATGTGCTTTTTGGTGTATGGGATGTTTTTCCACACTTTCTCTTCCCTTTTGGCCTAATATGTCTATTTATATCTTCTCCCTTCACCTGCAGATGTAGCATTTACAGTCCTCCTTTGTTGATATGCTATCCCTAACATTCTTTCAATTAGCTCTGCCCTTACTGACATGAAACATTACATTTTATATACATTTTCCTTAAAGATAATTTTCTTTACTTTTTTACTTTGTTTAATCTGTTTGCAAATATATATA
>JAOTRA010000034.1:7006706-7020598 GCA_026260255.1 Pseudolaguvia tuberculata
CGCAACCCTCCCCATTTATCAGGGCTTGGGACCGGCACTAAGAATGCACTGGCTTGTGCAACCCTAATGGCTGGGTTTCACAAACATTCACTCCTATAGACAATTTAGAATCGCCAATTGACCTAATCTGCATGTTTTGGGACTGTGGGAGGAAACCAAAGTACTCAGAGGAAACCCACGCAAGCACGGGAAGAACATGCAAACTCCACACTGAAAGATCCCTGGTTCGGGAATCGAACTTGGGACCTTCTTGTTGTGAGGCAACCGTGCTAACCACTACGCCGCCCAGTATATTATTTTACCGTATAAAATACATCTTTGGGTCTTTACTTTAAAAATGGAAATGCTTGTGAACAAATTTTAAGAAAGGCTGGAAATTACTCTTGATTAATTGTTTACAAAAATAGCTTTATTCACAATAAAACCTTGTTTTATAAGGCTCCAAGTCCAGACATCTACAGAGGGAAATACAGAAACGAGCATGCAGACCCAGCTACTGCTTATGCAGATGAAGTTCAAGAAATCATAGAAAAGGCTCATGCAAAAGGACATAAGGTAATGGTTTATCATACATCATCCTATCACAATAAAATATAATTAAATCTCATTAGCTAATGAAATATGGCATAGCATTTTATTGTACTGTAACAGGCTTTTTGGAAAGATTCAAAGATACATACAGCTTTAATGTTCTTTCACATCATCACAGGGTTTTTCATGATGTCTTTATAGTTTCTCATTATAATGATTCTCTTTATTTTGTCATTTAAGTCTTCTTTACAGATTTTACCCAACCAAAGGATGTCACTGATTCACAGATTGTTAAAGGCCCTTAATTTGCCTTTAATGCTTCTCTATAATAAATGTCACTCTCTGCAGTGTCTGATAAGTGACTTCTAGACTTCATATAATGGAATAAGGACATCGGTGGAATGGTTGGAGTGCTAACAAAAAAAAGATAGCAATTTTGTTAAGAGAAGCGCCTTAGCGTACTTACAACTTTGCCAAAAAATATTATATTGCCAACGCTTCCGGCATGCCTATGTAAATGTCATCCCGAAACTGCTACCATGGACACTGCCTCAAGCACCATCACTGTTCCAGAATGACGATGTCCCCGTGTATAATGTTCTTGAGCTGTGTTATGTTGAACAGAGCCCTGACCTTTCAACGTCTTTGGGTTAAACTGGAACACCAGCTGCGCCCCAGATCTCCTCACCCGACATTAGTGGCTAATACTGCCATGTCTGGAAAAGAAAATCCACTCCCATCCACTTGTGGCATTGTGGAAATTATTACAAAAGTAGCAACGAGACTAAATCTGAAACAGGATGTATCTTCTCAAACAAAAATCAGATGACATCTGAAAGGAACATCCATTAACAGATCTCTTTGCACTTGTTGTAGTTGGGGATTTGGGGTCTTACATGGATTTTCCTTTGTGTAGATTGCTGCTTTCATTGCTGAGTCACTGCAGAGTTGTGGAGGGCAGATCATTCCTCCAGTGGGCTACTTCCAGAAAGTGGCACAGTATGTACCAGCATGTTTAATTAAGGGATAGGAAATATGTCATGCTGAATTACTTTAGGTTTAAATTTCAAATTTCATTTTGTTTTGGATATCTACATCTCGTTGATCTTTATCCTATATTATAGTCAGGATGATTGATAGATCTTTTACCGGCTATGTTATCATTTTGTCATTTGGCTTTTCCAAAGTAATAATCTTCTCAACCCATTCTGTGTGCATAGCAAAGAAAAACCACCGTTTAATATGTTTGTATGGAAATATTTTGTGAAGTGTGGTTAGGTGCTAATTTCTTTGGTCAATTCTATATATCTAACAGTAACTGTCATTTTTAATACATTCTTAAACTAATTATAGTCATGTTCTCGGTTATCTCCTAAAACAAAACAGTAAAATCTATTATTATGTGAATAATAATAGATTAGGGAAGTAACATTATTCCTTCACTGGAACAAAGAGACCTAAACCGAGTCCCTTAGAAGATGATTTGTTCTTGGTGAATTCTAATAATTTAAGGGTCTTGCTCTCAAACCCACAGAAAATGTTTGGTAGTTTTGGTATTTATTTTTGATAATATTATTGTGACTGAATAAGCAAAACCCGACCACCATGCTCCACAATCTTCTGGAAAGCAGTTTCAGAAGTCTGGAGGTTATTATATTGTAAGTAATTATACGTAAACGTAAGGCTAATTCTGGAATAAGAATTTAAACATTACATCATGGTTACGTGGCATCTCTTTTATATGTATAGTGTAGCGGGATTAGCATAAATGTTGAAGCATTGGAACATGATGTGTGTATGGACAGAAAGTATAGATGAGATGGCAGACCAGAAGAAAGTGAGGGAATGAGTTTCTTTAGTTATAGAGGAGAGCAAGCGCTAAGTCCTGCTGACCCCAGTGTTAGCAAGTAGTCATTCAGTCATGGTGTCTTATGTATAAAACTGCTAACCAAAGTGAATATAGACCAATCATTTGTGAAAAATAGTACAACATATTCTATCTCTCTACAGACACGTGAGAAAAGCTGGAGGTCTTTTCATTGCAGATGAGGTTCAGGTTGGCTTTGGAAGAGTAGGCAGCCATTTCTGGGCCTTTCAGCTGCAGGGCGAGGACTTTATACCCGACATTGTCACTATGGGAAAACCAATTGGGAATGGACATCCGATGTCCTGTGTCGTGACCACTAGAGCAGTGGCTGAAGGTTTTATGTCATCTGGAATGGAGTACTTTAACACAGTGAGAATATTTGAATTGGTAGAATGACACCTTAAATAATTCTTTCATCATATTAACCTGACTAAAGAAACTTTGTTTGCTTTCTGTACATTTCAGTTTGCTGGCAATCCTGTATCCTGTGCTATTGGCTTAGCTGTAATGGACGTGATTGAGAAAGAGGATCTCCAAGGCAATGCCCTGCGAGTAGGAAGATACCTGGTGGACTTGTTAGAGGAACTGAAAGGGAGACATCCTTTAATAGGAGATGTCAGGTTATTTTCAAAATATTTTTATTTTACTTACAGACTACTGTTATGTTGTCATAGCTATCTAATTAAACCTCTTACTAGTTAATGAGTTGTTAAGCAGCGTTATCAGCATAAAACATCAACACTGTCTAGGACAAAGGTGGCAAACCTTGTGGATTTTTACTTCTTTGGTTTTCTATATTTGTATTAACATTACAAACTTTTTAGTATTTTATTTAATAATATTGAACTAGAATTTTGAAAGTGTCTGATGCTGACACTTATCATGGCATAGGAAACAAAAATTATTCAAGAAGCACACACCCATGCACAAATAAAACATTAGCACGTAACATTTATGCACTATTTCTAGTCCCATGACCCCTGGGTTCATATATGTTTTCTCTCCAAACTGTGGTTACAAATCTGGAAGCCCACAGTTCTCGAATGTTTGTTGTAGGTTGTATCATTACATTATTCCTTCACTGGAAGAGACTCCAACACTGTTCCAGCATGACAATGACCCTGAGCACAAAGCCCCTGACCTCCATTATCAAATGTTGGGTTATTATTAGAGTAAAAAAAACACCAGCGTTCAGGACAAAGTCCTGATTTTACCACCACTGAACACTTTTAGTATGAACTGGAGAACCGACTGCACCCCAGACCTCCTTACCTGACATTAGTATCTGATCTCTCTCGTACTGTAGGCACACATTGATAAATCAGATTTTTTTTTTGTGCAGACGCAAAGTCTTTCTAGATGAGGGCCCAGGAGTCACTTAACTTTACACACACGAGGTAAAGACTGTGACAGTCAAGTAAAAATCAGGTTGGTGTCTTTGCGTTATGTTGAACAGGTTTACCAACTCTGATCTTGACTGAATTTCCCCTAAAGCAAAATACGTTAAGTGGAGAAGGCGACATTTTACATTGTTATAAAGTCAAATTACAGAGTGAAATATGAAAGCTGTGCGTTTTACAGAGGTTGCGGCCTTTTTGTTGGAGTTGAGCTGGTGACAGATCAACTTAAAAGAACCCCTGCGACAGCTGAAGCTCAGGATGTCATATATAGGTAAAAATTGATGACCCTAGAAAAAGTGGTCTACATTTTTTTTTCACCCAAAGAGATCGACTGGCTACAGTTTTCATTCCAGCTGTGCAAGAGCCACATCTGATTTGGCCTGTTTTCATTCTATTCTCTATTGTTATGACTAAAAAGAAAGCATTAGCTGTAGTTTAGCTTTCTTTATTACTCTTAAACTTTGAGTGATGTGATATCTTCTACAACAAACATTTTGATCTTCCAAAAGGTTGAAGGATCAACAGGTTTTACTTAGTGCAGATGGTCCACACCGAAATGTCTTGAAGTTCAAACCTCCTCTGTGCTTCTCTAAAGAGGATGCCGACTTGGTGGTTAACAAAATTGACCAAATTCTAACAGGTAATAATGATACACATTATTGTTTTACGTACAGGTGCCTGACACTTTTAGTTAGTTCTACCTAAATATGATCTAACACAGTGAAAGACAAACAGAGTAAATAAGACAAAAATGTTATACATATTTGTCAATATATCTTTCTGGCAATATAATTTATTCATTCATTCATCTTTTTACTCGTTTATTCCCTAATTTGAGGCCACATGGATCTGCTGGTGCCTATCCCAGCTCACATAGGGCAAGGGACCTTCTTGTTATGAGGCGATCGTTCTATCCACTATGCCACCATAGTTGGAAAATAAGCAGTACATAGAAGTGTACTCATCTTCATATGTATACAATAGAGAAAGAGAGAGAGAGACTGTTGTTCACAAAAGTGGGCTCCTGTTTAATGCTTTATTTTTGATGTTTTACTTTTAAGACATTGAAAATGCTTTGGGTCTCAAAGAACATATCAATGCACAAAGCAAGCGCAAGGTAAGTTGTAGTCAAAGATTTTCAATAATACCATTAAAAGTAACATTTGCTTGCAGTAATCTATTGTGTCACAGTGATACTGATAGCTAATAATACAACATACACTATATTGCCTATCGTTTGTAATCACCTGACCATCAGATCCATGAACTGAAATGGCGACTGACCCACCCAAGACCTCCTTACATGACATTAGTGCCTGTTGGAGCTGAATGAAGAGATTTTTTTTTTGCTTGACTGTCTCTGCAATTTAATTGAAAAATATTAATATTAATAATTGTAAATGATTATAATAAATGATTGTTTGACAGACATTTTAAAGTCCTGAGAATGTCACTGAATTTTATTTGTCTTTCCACAGGATTCAGTCAAGGAAAATGGCCATAGTTTTTATTCGTATGGAAACCGTCAGGCCACTAAGACTAACAAAAGACAAAGAACATGAGAAAACTTGATCTTCTTTTTATCACAATTTTATATATGGTAGCTGAACTGCCTACTACACCAACAAATTCATTTTAATTATTATTAATTTAATTATTATTTAATCGTGGCTACAGACAAAACGTCAAAGCAGGGGAAAGTTATAAAAGAGCTGAAACCAAATTCTCTTTTTACCGAGATCACTATCAAATGTATGTGCTTTAAATAAATAATAAGAAACACAATATTTTTTAACTTATAACAAATCAGAGAAGCACATAACGGATTACAGACTGTTTCTAGCTATGTTTCTAGCTAACTATGAAACTATGATGATGATATAACTAAAATTTTTATTAACGTTTTGAATGCGTTCTAAAGCTACAGCTGTAAGGTAATAAAATGAATTTCTTCATCTTCTCACAGGGGTCTTCTGGAGCCTATCCTTGTGCTCTGAAAGCATAAAAGGCAGAAGGTGTACACCCTAGACACTAGACCATCACATGGCCACACACACTCACACTCCTATCAGCAATTTAATCATAATCCTATCAACTTAACATACATGTTTTTGACCAGTGAGGGTGAACATGAACACTGCACAGAAAGACTCCTGCCCAGCAATCAAACACGTGACCTTTTTGCTATGAGGCAAACACTTGGCTAAACACTGGCAGGTTAGCATCTAAGTTCATATATCGTCGATCAGTATGTCATGAACAACATACACAGATTCGGGCACTAGTAAAGCTCTTGGATATTATTGGCAAGTGGTGGCTTAGTGGTTAATGTGTTGGCCTAAGGTGTTACGGTGATGCACTAAAGACTGGGATTCCACTGTGGACCCTGGAGCAAGACCCTTAACCCATAATTGCTCATTTGTATACCTCTCTGGATAAGGATGTCTACCAAATGCTGTAAATGTAAATGAATCAGTAGGCAAACATCATGGATAACTTTTTTAACAGATAATGATACCTTAAGCAGGATTATAAGCTAGCTGGTGGTTATTTAAAAATTGCTTAACACTTAAAGTTGATAGACTTTACACCTCTTTAAATAAGCTACAAATCTTTCACATAAGGAATGACATAAGAGTCATAACACTGACATTTATCATATACCTGGTAACCATTGAGCATCGGTGCATCCTGTTTTCTGAGCTGATTGAGACACTTCATATTTATTTTAGTCAGCCTTTTTTCGTATGAATATTAATTCTTGGTTTTTATATTAATTTCCCGGTTTTAATGGATTAATAATTTGCCTGATATGTTACACTTTTAAGCATGGTGTCTTAGTGATTAGCACTGTTGCCACATAGCAAGATGGTCCCATGTTAGATTTCTGGGCCTCCTTTCTGTGCAGAGTTTCTATATTCACCATGTGATTGGATGGGTTTACTTCAGGTCCTTCAGTTTCCTCCTACAGAACAAAAACATGTTATATGTTAGGTAGATTGGTGATTCTAAATTGCCCATAGAAGTGAGTGTGAGAGTGTGTGTGGCCTTGTGATAGACTGGTGCCCTTTCTGAGAGCGGGGATAGGCTTCAACAAAACTCTGACCCTGAATTATGGAATAAGCAGGTATAGAAGATGAATGAAAAAGTCAGCAGAATATTTTTTATTGTCAAAAGTGGTGCTAATTGTATTATTGTAATATTTAATTAATTTAATGATTTATCAAAATGTATTCTCAGGTGGAAGCAAGATGATAAAAACAAATACAGAGTGCACTATTTAATTACATATATATTCAATGTAAAGGTAAATCATATGCTTACATCAGTATCAAGCAATAATGAAGTACTTGAATCTTTCTTTGTTGTTTCTATTAATTAAATTAGTTTTTAAAAGGAATAAAATGGAGGGCCAAAGTGCTAAAATGCAACCTAAGTAAATATGCAAAGTTCACATGGCTCTTTTACATGTAAACATTACCCTGATGTATTAGGTAATTGTGTTCTACTGCACATGCACATGCAGCCGCTGGTGCGTAAGCTGTTGACACGAACCCACACTTATGAAACACTGACTCATCCAAACCGTAATGGAATGGAACAAACCTTCAAATGTTCATTGTACGTTGCGCTGGACGGTGATGTAAATGTTGGGAAGTGGTGGCTTGGTAGTTAAGGTGTTGGACTAACACCAGAAAGACCGGGGTTTGATTCCTATTACCACCAAGCCTCCACTGTGGGTCACTGAGCAAGACTCTTAACCCCCAATTGCTCAGTTGTAAGTCGCTGTAACTGCATGTTAAATTCTGGCTCTCGTATCAGCTTGGCCAAGAATTGCATCATGGTGCATTGGACTAACATGTAAAGCAACCAGTCACGGTGTATTTTGTGTCTCAGAGTTTATCTAAATGTAAGTTGGTTGCCATTGTAAACACGACAGCTCCCTTTTTCTTTCTGAGGGAAATAGAGCATCTATTCATCGTGTCCTGTAAAACACACCGGATGGACTGAAGTGTCCCCAGTTTTGTGTGCCCATTGCATGCGTTGACGAGTGTGGAGTTTGCATGGGTTTACTCTGGGTACTCTGGTTTCCTCCCACAGTACTTTAAATTTATTGGTGATTTTAGATTGCCCATAGGAGTGAGTGTAAGTATGTGTTTGTGCTCCTGTGATGGGCTCTTGACCTGTCCAGGGTTACCTCTCCTGGTTTTGCCCTTTAGTGAGCAGCTCCAGCAGACTCCCAAATCGAGGAACAAGCAGTTATAGATGAATGAATGAATGAATCTAGATAAAACAACTAGCGGGAGGCTCTGTGGTGTAGTGGTTGCCTCACTAAAAAGAAGGTCTTGGGTTCGATTCCCGGGCCGGGGATCTTTCTGTGCATGTTCTTCCTGCTCTTGCAGGGGTTTCCTTTTGGTACTCCGGTTCCCTCACAGTCCAAAAACAGAAAAAGCACAAAACCCCTGAACTTCATTATCACATACTGGGTTCACTACTGAACCCATTTAGGAGCTGAATGATTAGATATCTCACATTCAAGCACAACATTGGACTAGAAGAAAGGATTTCAACCTAACAGCAGGACGTTGAGTAGATATGGAATAAGATGTTTAAGAACACATGAATCTGATGGTTAAGTGACCACAAACTTTTGGTAATATAGCGTATATTATGCCAGTCCAGCCATAAGAGTGCAAATCAGCTTTACTTCACGCCATGTGATGATTTAGCTGGACATAAAGACGAAAAATGCTAATATTTAATGCTCACAAAAGAAAAGTCCCTGTCCATACATGACAGTAAGAGCCTAAAGCAGGGGTGTCCAAACTATGGACCGCGGGCCAGCTGCGGCCCGCAAGGTCCTCTCATCCGGCCCGCGGAACCCTTTTTATCTACGAATATAATTATGATACTGTATGTGTATCGTGGCAAAATCAGCTTCCGCTTACGAAAACGTTAAGTTTTTGAGATGAAATACCGCCATCTAGTGGCAGAGTTTTGAAATGGGTTGCTGCCTGCAATTCCGTTCAGTCTATCAGGGGGCGTTGCTATTCATTAAACAGCAGTTTCGCGGAGCTTCGCTGCTGATAAGGTGCTCAGATAATCGCTTCGTCTTATAAAATGAGTTTGGAATGTTTTTAAGCACAAAATAAATACGTAAAAACGAAATACTATATAGAAGTTAATTCAGCTCCTAGTTGTTACTTTCATGATAACACTGTGTGTGTGCGTGCGTGCGTGCGAGTCATGACTCACATGCGACTTTATTGAGCTGCGAATTGTATCCATCTTTTTTTTCAAGCTTTGTGTGTAAATATGTGGACATTATCAGTGTTCTGAATCTTGTGGTGAATCTGGGGAATTCTTATTTATTTAGACCTCGAGGTAATCGGCCCTTAAACAGCTGTTTGATAGTTAATGCAGCCCCTGGGCTGTAAAGTTTGGACACCCCTGGCCTAAAGGGTTGTACCTTAAACCTAAAAATAAGAAAGTGTAAAATTACGATTAAGTTTTCAAAATGTGCTCAATTGTGTGCAAATGTCGAATGTTGAGATATGGTCGTAGATCATCTTTGGTCAAATAAAATTATTTCTTAGTTCATCAACTGATCAACTTTATTATTATTATTATTATTATTATTATTATTCTTTATTATTGGTCTATTGATGTTCTAATTTTACTACTGGGGACGGTGGGTGGCTTAATGATTAAAGTGCCGAGTTTATCGGTTGTTGTTCAGTTGACCAGGAATACCTGTGTTCAAGCCCCACCACCGCCAGGGAACCCTCCTTTACCCTTAACCTTTATGCTCCTTCTCCAGTGGCGCTGTACAATAGCTGATCCTGCGCTCTGACCCCCAACTTAAAAAAAGAATTACCCCATGGGATCAAAAAAGTATATCTAGAAATCTATCAAAACATCTGGGTTTTTGAGGAAAAAACGTGACCATTGATAGACTGACTTCTAAAACACATCTGTAGCAGTGTATGCCAGATTGGCTTGAAGAGCCCCATCCTAACTGTAGCATATAGTTAATAAAAAAAAATATCAGCCCAAAAGGCTTAGTGTTTCAGTTTTAAAGAAATGTTTTAATATATATTAAACTCCTGGCAGTTGCGCCAAAAAGCAGCCCAGATTTTATCTGCATGTTCAAAAAATTTCAATTTAGGCAGAAACTCATTTAATCTGGCAACAGCAGTTTGATCTCCCAAATCATCTTTTTTTTTTTTTTTTCAGATAATGGAAATGTGATTAATTAAGAGCAGAGAGAAGGAGCCAAACCATTGTTTATCAATGTTATCTTACCTACATTGCAAAGGAAATGTACATTGCAATGAATGTGAAAACAGTCTAATTAAGAATGAGATATTCTATTGTTTTTGGGAAAAAATCACTAGCCACCAATTTCATCATTTAATTTCATTCATACTCAGTTGTACTGCATTTGTTAAACATTTACCAAGGTCTCCTGACCAGCGTTGGAATGACTAATGAACTGTTCTACACAAGCTCACAATAAGGTGTGGTGGCGTAGTGGACAGCACGGTTGCATCAAAACAAGAAGGTCCTGGGTTCGCTTCCCAGGGATCTTTCTGTACAGAGTTTGCTTACATTCCAGAGCGACTTACATTTAATCTCATACAACTAAGCAATTGAGGGTGAAGGGCCTTGCTCAAGGGCCCACAGCAGTGGTGGATGTGGGACTCAAACCCTGCTCCTTCTATCAGTCCAATACCTTAACCACTAAGCCACCACTTCCCACCATGCATGTTCTCGCTGTGCTTGCGTTGGTTTCCTCCGGGTTCCTCCCACAGTTCAAAAACATGCTAATGTCCATGTTTATTGGTAATTCTAAATTGTCCATAGAAATGAGTGTGAGTGTGCTTGTTCATCTATGTGTGCGCTGTGACGGACTAGCTGTCCAGGGTGTATCCCTGCCTCATGCTCTATGTGCGCTGGAATAGGCACCAGCAGGCCCCAGTGACCCTGAACTAGGGAATAAGCGGGTAAGAAGATGAAAGAATGAAGTTCAATTCCATTACAGTAACTGCTCTTCTCTGAATATCTTTTAAAAAAAATAATTTTTTAGTTACCATAAGACTAAACGGAATGCAATTTTTAAATAAGATTCAGTCTAAAAATAATTTAGCCTCTTAAGAATTTTGTTTTTATTATTTTCCTAAACCCAAAGCACCAGCTTAGTATAAAGAGCTTTTATTTCAGCTTTACATAGAAAATCCCCAAACACACACATACGTAAATCCTATTCCAGCTTTCAACAAGACTTACACGTTATTCACTTTCAATACAAACCCATGTTAAGCTCAAAGTGCTATACAAGGCATGTCCTTCTTTCCAGATTAGAATTCACACATTTTACACAAAATATATTGAACCTTAACCATGTACGCTGACACCCTTAAGGGTTGAAGACAAACTAACAATCCATTCACGCTTTCAGACACAAACACATTATCATCATTACGCTGATCCAGAAGCTGATCCTCTGTTCTCATGCAGTAGTCATTCTGTCTGTGGTGTAGATTTAACCCATGAGATAACCTCTGCAAATAAGACACCAGAAACAATTAGAAGCATGTCAGGGTGAAGCCAAATTATAACTGGCAAAAATCTATTTAATCAGTCATATTTTCTGTTGCGTTACACATTACGCTCTTCCAAAAACAGGTTTTCTTCAAATTGAACTTTGGTTAATGGAGAAAGATAATTAACATTTTATCAATATTAAATGAAGCACTCTTTAGGTGGTGGGGGGGGCCTCTTTTAGGAAATAAGCAATTACAGAAGAATGAACGAATGAATGAATATAAGTGAAAACACCACTTCAGATTTTAAAGGCTGAACTTACGGCAACTTCATCCTCATGAACACGCGGGCCATGAAAAAGCTCAGTAACACACTCACAAATCCAATGAAAAGTAGTAAAAAGCGGTTGAGTTTAGGAATATTTGGGGCATTCGAACGGTCCAGAATGATGAAGCCAAGTCCACCCATGGTAAAGAGGAAGCTGGACGCCAGGCCCTCCATGATATACTGGCCATTTACTCTGAAAAACACACACGCCACATGAACAAATCAGTCAGAAATGCCTGGTCAACTTTGAAACATAATAGAATCTATTTTTCATATAAAACCTACCTATAAGCCAAAAATGCCACCGGTCTCTGATGCCCGTGTTCATCAGTCATTGAACCCACGCTGGGTGGCTCAACAATAACATCGTAGATTATACCTAGAAGAAAACACAAAAGGGACTGTAAAGTGAGTGAACTGTTTCATTATGACGGCAAAGCAAATATCGTTTCTATTTTTATGGCTGTCAATTTACTTATTCTGCAGCAGCTGTTATTTGTCAAGATTGCCTGACGTATGGTTAAGGTGTTGGACTAACACCAGAAAGACCAGGGTTCGATTCCCAGCACCACCAAGCCACCACTGTGGGTCCCTGAGCGAGACCCTTAACCCCAAATTGCTCAGTTGTAAGTTACTCTGGATAAGGGTGTCTGCCAAATGCTTAACTGTAACTGTATTACCTTGATCGTTGTATCCAACTGCAATTAATACACACCTATTAGCCACAAGGGGGAGCTATAATACCTGCAGCACTTTACTTTCTACTTTCTTCTTCTTGTGGGAAATCTACACGCATGATGCTTAGCAAACAAGTGTGTTCAAGTCAAATTCTGCTTCTCTGTCGCAGTTTTAGATCATTGTACATTAAAGATTTTGTTTATAAGCAATTATTATTTATTGAAAAAATAAATTCATTAAAACATATAACGTATGTTCTGCAGTGGCACGGTGACAGTGATTAGCACTGTCACCTAACAACAAGTTCCCAGGTTTGATTCCCAGGGATCTTTCTTTTTGCATGTTCTCACTTGCTACTAAGTGAAATATTAGTAATAAATTCTTAAATATTTATTTATTATTTAATAACTAAATAAAGCGGTGAGTTTCGTGTTCTTTCTCCAGCTCTATCCCTGCCCATCAGCAGACAGGCTAAACATGGAGAACTTACTCACCTCCTGTGATGAGAAAGTAGGACACAATCACTACGGCATACACGGTCATGGCAGACGGCATGTGCAGCCAGGACGGTTTCTTTAGTTTGATATTTGGACATTCTAACACTACAAACGGTAAACCGATTAAACTCTCCATTCTTTACCCTATTTTTCTTCAATGTGCAGCGCCGTAAACGCGACGTGTACAGGAAGTAGATTATACGCATCATACAGCGAGTCGCCAAAATATATGCCCCGGTAGTTGTTTTGTTTTTTGTTTTTTTACGTTTTTAAATTATTTTGTTATATATAAATTGTACAAATATACTATTTAACTTTATAAAATTTTAACAATAATTTCGTTAAAGAAAAATTTGTAAATAATGTAAGCGTAGGATTATAATATCAGTTATTTTTGTAAAAGACATCACAAGACTGTTAATTTGTGGTTGGTTTTCGTACGACTTCCGACAAGAATCAGGAATACTTTATTACTTTAACTTTTATTAGTTTTAGTGCCACGTTAAAAAATTATACAAAATCGTGAATAAATCTCAGAAATAATAGAAAAATTAAGGTTACATTTACAATTTTTAATTTAAAGATTTTTTCAAATTTAACTACATCAGTGCTGCTCTCTTAATCGTAACTGCCGATTTATCAAAAGCTACGGTGACCGGGAGAGGACAATTTTCTTTATCGCTGATTTTTAACCACATATATCCAGCACATATGCGAAACAATACGTCCAGGTCTGTAAGTCCTTCCTCTGGTGGTCAAAACATCAGTCACTGAACTAAATTTACAACCTACATTCTCATATTTGTTCCATTCAATTATATTTATTTATTTTTAACAGACTGTTCCCTTCATTTGGATTTTTGTCCAATCAGATTCCAGTTAATATGTGCTACCATGTTAATGTGCTGCCCATGTAACGTAAACTATAGACCCAGTCGCAGATTGCTAATTGGTTAATTGTATTAAAGACTTCTTCTTCTTCTTCTCCTTTCGGCTGCTCCCGTTAGGGGTCGCCACAGCGGATCATTCTTCTCCACCCTACCC